>PVJS01013904.1:7500-41298 GCA_004027185.1 Glis glis
AATATAAATATAATATAATATATATAATATTATTGATCACCTTATTATATTTCTTTGCAGCAAAAATATGTACAGATTTAAATTTGTTTTCATTACCCATGACTCTAAAGGTTTAAGTATTATAAATTTCTTTGGTATTGGGCAATTGTTACAAATATTACTAATGCACAATTGTTCAAAATGGCAAAAAACATATTATAAGTGTAGTAAGTAGTTATTTAATAAGTAATTGTTGAATTTTAAAAGTAAGAATTTAATTGAAAATTTATGTTTCTTTGCTGGATGGGCCGTGTTTTTCTTCAATTCATTCACAAATATTTTTGGATAAATTTATTTCTGGAATGGGACATGACTCAGCACAAATTTTATTGGCATTTTTTAATTTTATAGATGTTGCTGAGAAAGATTGCTTGTGTAAGCGAGTAGGTGGGACTAGACGGTCTTTGGATATAGCAGTGTCATTTACTCCTGATGTCATTTCTTTATTTCAGATTTATATGCCCAGATTACACAGTAATCGGTCATCAAAAATTATTTTTTAATGAACTACCAACTGATAGCAGATGAAGACTTCTTTTTTTAATTTTATTTTATTGGTGCATTGCAATCATACATCTTGAGGGATTTCAGGGTGGTTGACATATACATGCACTCCTCGGTCAATTAGCCCTCCCCAATTCCCACCTCCCTGCCTCTGCCCTCCCTCCTTCCCATTTCAGCATAGTAGTTGATTTTGATATCTTTGTGTATGTCCATCCTGTGCACCAGTTTGTTTCCCTCTCCTTCCCTCCCGTCTCCCCCAGTTAGTTCACCTTCTTCGCTCATCTGAGGTTTTCTCTCTCAGTCTGGAGTCCCTCCTGTGCGGGGTCATGGCTCATCCTCCTGTGACCTCAGCACACTGGGGTACTCTGGGGTAGGGCTGGGGGCTCGCCTGCCCTGTGTCCCCAGTGCAGGGGTGAGGGGTTCTCTGGGGGTGGAGCTGAGGGCTCACCGGCCCCGTGTCCCCAGCGCCGGGGTGAGGGGTTCTCTGGGGGCGGGGCTGAGGGCTCACCCGCCCCGCGTCCCCAGCATGGGTGGGGTCTCCAGGAGCAGGGCCAAGGGCTCATCCACCCCAAGTCCCCAGCACCAGGGGGAGGGGTTCTCTGGGGGCAGGACCAAGGATTCACCTGCCCTGAGTCTCCAGTGCTGGAGGTCTCCGGGGGTGGGGCCAAGAGCTCACCCGCCCCGTGTCCCTAGTGCCAGGGTTCTCCCGGAGCAGGGCCAAGGGCTCACCTGCCCCACGTCCCCAGCGCCAGGGGGAGGGGTTCTCTAGGGGCGGGGCCAAGGGTTCACCTGTCTTTCATCCCCAGTGCGGGGGTCTCTGGGGCTGGGGGCTGACCCGCCCGTGTTCTCAGTGCTGGGCCGCTGGGTAGGGGGCCATGTCTCATCTACCTATGTCCTCAGTTCTGGGGTGTTCCAGGATGGTGTTGGGCTGCTCATGGGGGGCCGTGGCTCACCGGCTCATGTTCTCAGAGTTGGGCTGTTCCTATGCATGGCCACCTCTTCTTTGTCTCTCCTCATTGCACTCGTTGTGGGAGCAGAGGCTCACGGCCCACCCCTTGAAACCATCAATGTAGGCGTGGGTCTGGATCGACTTGGGCTTCATCATGTTCCGGAGTTGATTGGTTTCAATGGTGGTCTATAGTCGCTGTTTTCCCAAGGATCTGCTGTCTCTTTGCTGTTGGTCTCTAGGAGTCGCAGTGTAGGCGTGGCCCCGCATAGATGGCGCCTTCGCCTCCGCTCTCCACTTACCAGGTAAAATGTGTGGAGATCTGTATAGCCCCCTGCTCTGTCCGTTGCCTCGCACTCCGCTGCTCTTTGGCTCTCTTTGTTTTGTTGAGTATTGTCTGCCCCACTTTTCTTGTTAAGAAGCAGTCTTCCCACTGGCCAATTTCTGAGTTTCAGAGTGCCGGCGACATACTACCTCCCTTTATCTCACTCACCCGTGTTCTTGTTGGGTGGTTCCGGGGGCCATGTCATGTCTGTCCATGTCCTCGGTGCTGTGGTGTTCTGCACCAGAGCTAGACTACTCCAAGAGGGCCGGGTTTCACCCACTCGTTTTCTCGGTGTTGGGGTGCTCCTGTGCCTGGCCACCACATCTATGTCTCTCCGCATCACTTTCTTTGGGGGGCTGAAGCTCGTGTCCCACCCTTTGCAGTCGTCACCGTAGTAGGTGTGGATCTGGTTCAACTTAGGCTTCATCATAGTCCGATGTCGACTGCTTTCGATGGTGGACTATAATCACTGGTTTCACAAGAATCAGCTGTTTCTTTGCTGGCAGATTCCGGGGGCCACAGTGCTGGAATGGCTCAGCCAAGATGGCGCCTTTGTCTCCGCTCTCCGCTGCTTACCAGGTGAAATACTTTGAGCTCCCTACCACCCTCCACTCTTTCCACTGCCTCGCGTTCCACTGCACTTTGGTTCTCATTGTTTTGTTGAGTTTTGGCTGCCCTACTTTTCTTTTCAAGATGCAGTCTTTCCGCCAGCTGACCTCCGACTCTCAGAGTGCCGGCGACACGCTGCCTTTCACTATCCTGCCATCTTGGTTCTCTCAGATGAAGACTTCTAAGTTTATTGAAAGGAAAAATTGGAAATCTTCTGTGCACAAGAGGACATGAGCCAGGCCCTGGACTCACTTTTGTCAACACCAGTATTTCAAATGGTCCCTTTTTTTTAGTGCCTCAAATGTTGCAAATGTACTATGTGGTAAGATTTGGGATGGTAAGGGAGGATGCTTTTCTTTAAATGGGAGTAGGGGATTGCTACAATTTGAGTGTTGATGTCCTCCCAAAGCCCATGTGTTAAAGACTTGGTCAACAGGGTGGTGCTGTTGGGAGTTGGAACAACTCTTGGGAGGTGGGGTCTTGTGGGAGGCTTTTAGGTCATTGGGGGCGTGCCCTCAAGGAGACCAGAACCCTGGCCCTTTCTCTCTCTCTCTCTCTCTCTGTTTGTTTTGCTTCCTGGCCATGAGATGAGCAATTTTCTCTGTTAATGCCCCCTGCTATTGCCATCTCCCACCCCCAACAGAGACCTAAGAGCAGTGAATCCACCCAAGCATGAGCTGGAACCTCGAGAACTCTCGGCCAAAACAAACCTTTTCTTTTTATAAGTTAATTACCTCAGGTATTTTGTTGTAGTGATGGAAAGCTGACTAACAAACACAGTGATTAAGAAAACAGGTAGCATGATATTTTCAGATGCAGGGCATTCTCAGGAAGACAGATTTTATGGAAATATATACACGTAAAAATGAGGCAATTTATATTTTATTTTCTTAAAATTATCCTTGTCCCTGTATCCCTCTGAGAGTTTTGGAATCCCCCCAGGTGTATGGGTACCTGCTTTTAGATGTGCTGGGTTACACTGATTTTGTCCCTATGGGTCCTTGAGGGCCATTATATAAAGCAACAGAAAGTGGTGGCGGATGGCATGATTGACAGGGGGTGGAGGAGAGGGATGGAGAACTCCACCTTCAAACTAAGGAGTTCTGTGCCCGGACGATCATACACTAAGGGAACAACCCATTTCAAATAAGCACAGATCACACTGTCTAAATAACCAGTGATCAAAGAGGCTGCCTAACTCCATAATGCTGGCATTCTGAGTAAATCCACTGCAAGCCTGGGCGCTCTCCCGTTGATCCCAGGAGATTACCAATCATTTATTTTGGAGGGGTTTCTAGCAGGTTCTTGTGATCCCGTCCCCAGGCCAGGGCCCAGGAGACTGACAGGCATCATGTTTTTGTTGTAGATTCAAGAGATCTGGATGAAAATGAAAATGATTTCCTTTCAAAAGATACCTCAGGGGCTCAGGTCACTTGAAAGCCCTTCGAGCATTTAGTCCCAGAAATGAAAAGGGACAGAAAAAGTGACTTCATACAGAAAACCACTTACGATCAGTGGGCCTCGGTTGTTCTCCCGGTACTTGTTCTGAAAAAATATGTAAACGACGGTGGCAGCTAGGGAGTAGAGGAAGGCGAAGACGGCCACGGTGACGAAGAACTCCGCGGAGGACGACGAGTCGCCGATCAGCGCCAGCCTCTGCCACTCCTTCCCCTCGCAGGTGGGCACCTCGAACGTCACCTGGGACAACCTGGAGGACCACAGTAAGAAGACACGCTTTGAGCAATGATGCGGAGAGAAAGCTAGATGCCATGCATCTACCCTTTCCAGAGCCAGCGAGACCATGTGGGGGTTTTATGGCGTACCCATGGGAGCCATGCATGGTGGAACCTACAGAGATGTGGAAATAAACACTGCAGTAAAAGCCAGGCGCGGCGGCGCATACCTGTCATCCCAGTACTTGGGAGGCTGAGACAGGAGGATCGCAGGTTCAAGGCCAGCCTCAGCAAATTAGTGAGACCCTGTGTCCAAATAAAAAATAAAATAGGGCTGGGGGTGTAGCTCAGAAGTAGAATGCCCCTGGCTTCAATCCCGAGCACCAAAAATAAATAAATAAATGAATAAATAAATAAATAAACTACAGTAAACACCATTAGCTTAGGACTACAAATACCATAAATAAGTAAACAAATAAATAAATAAATAAATAAATATAAATAAACTGCAGTGAACACCATTAGCCTAGTACTACTAACAGCAATCCCCGACAGAGGGTAGCAGGGGAGGGGGACGGGACCCCGCCTCGATGCAATGCGCTCTATGACAGCCCGGGCTGAGCTTCTCCGAGTTTCTGTCTTCAATCTGGCCTGCCAGGCTTTGTATCCACCTCCCTGTCCCAGCCTTGTCAGCCCACTTCCCGCTTCTCAGTTATGCCAAGCCCGGCTCCATCTGTCTTGTCGTTGACTGATCCCCGTTCCTAAATCACTCTGTCCCCAACATCACCCACAGCTGCTTCGTTGATATTCTAGCATCAGCTCAAACCCCTCCTGGGAGAACCTCCTCCTGACCGTTGATGAAAAGTCTCTCCTTTCCCTTAGACAGCTCCCATCACATCATGCTGTTTAATGGCGCTCGCAGCAGGGAAAGTTGGCTTGCTCACGGACTTGGTGGTTTCTTGGATTCTGTCCCGTCTCTTTTCCCTCCAGTGAATCTTATCTCTATGCTACCAAGCACCTCCAATTCCTTTGGCTACCCCCTAAGCCGGACCTTCGTTAGGCCCTTGGTACTGGGATAAACGAATCTGTCGCACGATAGAGCCTCATCTGCCTGCGCTTCCCAAATTTCTATTCTAGAGCACAAGTTCAATCAGGATAATGTTCAGGTGATATGTTGTGTGATAGAGAAAAACGAGATGCTGCGGCCATAACTTCTGCTCAGCCAATACTATGTAAAGAAGACGAGCTACATACAACAGCTCCCGGCGTGAACTAGAACCAAGCCATGAACGGTAACACCACGGGGGAGCCAAACTTCTTCAGAAACCACCAGCAGGGAGACACTTGGAAATAGACACAGTGAGGCCTACTCAGCACAATAAAGCAACGCTTGGAAAACTATCAAATGAACAGTAAAGAGAAAGCGATTCATGACCCGAAAAATTCCCAGCGTAAGCTTAGGCATTTTTTTTAACTAATCAAATTTTTGTTCCTTTTTTGCAGTACTGGGGATTGAACCCAGGGGCATTCTACCTCGGAGCTACACCCCCAGCCCTAGTTTTTATTCTTTATTTTGAAACAGGGTCTCACTAAGTTGCGGAGGGCCTCACTAAGTAGCTGAGGCTGGCCACGAACCTGTGATCCTCCTGTCTCAGCCTCCCAAGTACTGGGATTACAAGCGTGCGCCACCACGCCTGGCTAGTAATCAAATTTTGATCCCTTTCAAACAGATGTGTTGTGCACATTGTCGTCTAATTTATTTATTTATTTATTTATTTATTTATTTATTTATTTATTGTGGAACTGGGGATTGAACCCAGGGGCATTCTACCTCCAAGCTACACCCCCAGCCCTATTTTTTATTCTTTATTTTGAAACAGGGTTTCACTAAGTTGCGGAGGGCCTCACTAAGTAGCTGAGGCTGGCCGCGAACCCGGATCCTCTGGTCTCAGCCTCCCAAGTACTGTGATGACAAGCGTGCGCCACCACGCCCGGAATTTGGGGGAATGTAATTTGGTTTGGGAAACTGGCAGGTGGCAGGGAAGAGCATGGGTGGTGCAGAAGGAGATGGAGAAAGCTGGGCACGGTGGCGCACACCTGTAATCCCAGAGTCTGAGACAGGAGAATTGCAGGTTCGAGGCCAGCTTTGGCAATTCAACAAGACCCTGTTTCAAAATAAAAAGATTAAAAAGGGCTGTGGGTGTTGCTCAGAGGTAGAATGCCCCTGGGTTCAATCCCAGTACAGAAGGAAAGAAGAAAGAAAGAAAAGGAAAGGGAAGGAAGGAAGGAAGAAAGGGAAAGAGGGAGGAAAGAAGGAAGAAAGAAAGGGAGGGAGGGAGGGAGGAAGGAAGGAAGGAAGGAAGGAAGGAAGGAAGGGAGGGAGGAAAGAAGGAAGAAAGAAAGGGAAAGAGGGAGGAAAGAAGGAAGGAAGGGAGGGAGGGAAGGGAGGGAGGGAGGGAAGGAAGGAAGGAAGGAAGGAAGGAAGGAAGGAAGGAAGGAAGGAAGGGATGGAGAAGTAGCCAGGGTCCAGTACCAGGGGACTTTGTGGACCATGTTATAGACAGCCTTAATTTGGAGAAAAGACTGGAAAGATTTTCTTAGGATAAACATCATGTAAAAGAAAAGCCATGTCACCCATGACATTTGGAGACATGCACGCTGGCTTTCCAGGTGCCGGGATGTGCGCCGAGTTCAGCATCTCTCCAACACGCTAGATCCTTCAAGTAGCACGCAGACCCCGAGCCCGCATCTTCATGTGCAGAGGGCAGAATGTATGGGGGGGGGGATAAAATAGTCATTTCTTTTCTGTGCCTTTGGTTGAATAATGACATTTCCCCCCATTGCTGACTTACTGTGTTGACCACAGGAATCATTAATTGTGCTCATGGGTATAGGGCATAAAAAGAAATAGTTAAGCGCAGAGCTAGCATGCGATCCATGTGTGGTCTTGTGTCTGGCTTTCACCATAAGCTTTCAAGGTTCACCCATGTCGGAGAATATGTAAGTACTTCATGCCTTTTTATTAACACATGATATTCCAACCTATGATATGTAAAAAATCATTGAAAATTCTGCTTTGCTTATTAATTCCAATGATGTGTAGCTCAGTATTTAGCCCAACAGCCATACTAAGGTGATAGGAAGAGAAAGAGGCAAAATGGATTTGAGATTCTAGACCTCAGCGCCTGATCTGAGGAGAGGGCTGGAGGGTCGTTTGTAAAGGAGGAGCAAGGTAACTCAGGGCAGCTGAGCACAATTCCGAGCGCTGAGCATTGTATATACTTTTACTGGTGCATTGCGATGAGAATCAAGGTGGGGTTCGAAGTGATACAAATATACACACATCTTTGGGGCATTTTCCTGCCCTTCCCCCACCCAGCTCCCCCTCCCTCCCTGTCCATGTTAGTGAGATTGGTAGTGAGACCTTCATGTCTGGACCAAGCATCATTCGAACTGTTTCCCTCACTAATTCTCCTTTTTTACTCCCTACCTCACTTAATACCGTACACACACACACACACACACACACACACATACACACACACACACACGCATGCACACACACACAGATTCTTTTAAGCAACAGTTATATATAGACATAACGGCTGTGTGAGTGTGTGTGTGTGTGTGTGTGTGTGTGTGTGTGTTATTTTGGAAGAGGACAGTTTCTAGTCTGCATGCATTTTGCAGCTATAATAACTGTAGAAGCAAATACCATTAATTTAGAACCTACACAAGGACACAGGAAGCCGGTCCTAGGAAGATAGAGCGAGTGGGCGGTCGCCGAGGCCGGCGGGGCCACTCTGATCTTGCAGGAACCAGCCAGGGAGCAACTGCTGAAGTTGCAAAAAGGCACCAAATCCAATTTGTTGATTTCAAATGTATAATTCCCTCTGGGCTGCCCTGACCCAATCAAGGGGTAATTGAATTTTTCTGGGTTTTATTGCAGTTTTTCTATCAACAAAAGGCCTCTATTTTAGAGTCGTTTCTTTTTTTTTTAAGAAAAAATAATTTTTTAACCAATGCTTAAATGGGGTTATTGAAAGTATTTCACTGATACTCCAATTAAACTAACAGAACTACGGAGCACCCGGGGTCTTTTGTTCTGTTTGTAGGGCTTGGAAAGATATTAAATGCACCCATCTCTTTACAGAACTTCAGAAGGGCAGGGGGCGGTGGTACTGCTCTGTTAATAACCATGTTTATAATAACAATGACTGACACTTTCTACCTCCAGACCTTGTGCCGGGTTCTTTCCATACTTGTATCTCCCTTAATGACTCTCAGCTAAGTACTACCCTATCACTGTTTTGCAGACGGGGAGGGTGCGACTTGAAGCGAGTGGTGAGCTTGGCTGAGGGCCTGGGGCTAGTGGACAGCAGGGCCAGTCTCCGGTGCAAGTCGGTTAGGAGCAGCCCACACTAATACTGTGAGACCGAAGAACAGCCATGACAGGCTGTGCTTCTGAAGGAACTAGGCTAGGCCCAAGTTTCTGTTTCTCAGAGATGTTCTCACAGAAACCACCGCTCGGTGGGGCCTATCAGAACAATGGTAGGGCCTAAACCAATAGTTCCAAGAGATGTTCTCACGGAAACCACCGCTTGGTGGGGCCTATCAGAACAATGATGGAAAGTCTCTAACTTCCTCAGGTGTGACGAGCCAATCAGTGAACCCCAAGTACCCTAAACTGATGCCAACGATGTTTTTTTTGTAACTGCTGCTTATGTAATTTGTATGTATAAAAGCTTGAGTAAGCCACAGCTTGGGGGCCGAGGTCAATACTCCACTGTGCTGAATGAGACTTGGACCCTAGCTCGAGCTAGCTGATAAAGTTCCTTTGCTCTTGCATTATCGATTGGTGGAACTGGTCTCTCACTTCTCCCAACACTCGAACCCGCAACCTTACAATACCTACTGAGCATTCGTGCTTCTCTGCTTCAAAGCAGAGCACCCTTTCATTTCCAGCTGAACTTTCAAACAAAAATGGCCTAGCCAGTTTTCCCGTGGCATCTCATGGAATGGCCGACTGAGTTTATACTGAACGGGATTCGAAATCAGTATTTGTCCACCTCTTGTCATTTGCGGGAAAATGGAAGGACCTGGAGAACACTGTGTTACGTGAGATCAGCCAGTCGCAGAGAGTGAAGGGTCATATGTTTTCTCTCATATGCAGAAGCTAGGGAGTAATCGGGACACCAGAGGGGCTTCAGATAATGGAGGAGAAACCCCCAGTGGAGCCAGGGAGGGGGTCTAGGGGAAGGCGGTGGGGGAGGGGGAGGATCAATGAAGAAATTACCTCCATCGACATTATGTATATACATGAGAATACCAATGTCCATCTCAATACCCTGTATGGGGAAGGGGGATGCGGAGGGAGCCAGGGAAAGCCTGCCAAGTGGTATGTGCGTGCATGTTTCTATCCCTCTGAACTACATTATGATGTGAGACTAGAATGCACCAATAAAAGTATTAAAAAATAAATCAATATTTGTTCTGCCACCAGCTTGAAGTACGTGAATCAGGCATTATACAAGGTACCCAGCGACGACAGACTTCAATCCCTGCGCACCGGCCAACAGAAAGTCATTATAAGCTCCCTAGTTTTCAGAGCATGCCCTGGGATCTCCCAAGCCTTGCCTCAGAACCGAGCAGGGGGACATGAGCGGCAGCCCTGATGATCGCAGTGTGATTCTTTCTAGAAAGTGGCGCACTCTTTAAGGAGCACTGAAGTGTAATGGCCATCTGGTAGTAAGGCTTCTAAAATGCTTGGGCGGTATCCTTCACCGGGTGTGGAAGAAAGTGTGACCAAAGCTCGTAAGCACCCACTTGGGAGTCGCTCATTGAGAGCCAGTGAAGGCAGATGACACATCCACGCTGCAAGACCCAGCCCGGGCAAGGTGGGAAGGGCTAGGGTGCTGGGGAGCTAGCTGCATTCCCTTTCTCCTTTCTTTTCTTTTCTTTTCTTTCTTTCTTTCTTTCTTTCTTTCTTTCTTTCTTTCTTTCTTTCTTTCTTCCTTCCTTCCTTCCTTCCTTCCTTCCTTCCTTTTCTCTCTCTCTCTTTCTTTTCCTTCCTTCCTTCCTTCTTTCTTTCTTTTTCTCTCTTTCTTTTTTTGAGGTACTGGGGATTGAGCCCAGAGGCATTATACCTCCGAGCTACACCCCCATCCTGATTTTATTTTTCTTTTGGAACAGGGTCTCACTAGGTTGATGAGAGTCTCACTACTTGCTGAGGCTGTCCTCGAACCTAGGATCCTGCTGTCAGCCTCCCAAGTACTGGGATTACAGGGGTGTGCCACCACGCCCGGCTTGATGGCTGAGATGAAATTGGCCGAGGGAAGATCAGAGGGCGACCAGCAAATTGTGGTGCTGAGCATGGTTTCTATTTATTTATTTATTTATTTTATTTTTTTGTGTGGTACTGGGGATGGAACCCAGGGGCATTCTACCTCTGAGCTACATCCCCAGCCCTACTTTATTTTTATTTTTGAAACAGGGTCTCACTAGTTTGATGAGAGCTCACTACTTGGCTGAGGCTGGCCTCGAACCTGCGATCCTCCTGTCCCAGCCTCCCAAGTCCTGGGATGACAGGTGCGCACTACCACGTCCGGCTCCATAGGGATTTATTGGACTCAAGGTGTCAGTTATTAGCGGCCCTACAAGAGGAAGACAGTGGATTCCGGGGAATGGGGATGGAGATTCTCTAGCAGCTTGCAAAGGACAAGCCTCTCTCTGGGCGGCCCTTCCCTGGTCTTCTTCTTGTACCTGAAGCACAGTATGGGCGCTGCTACTGAAGACGCTGAGAGCGATTTCGTGTCTACCACAACTGGATGCCAATCGCCAGTTGACATTCATTGAGCATCTACACGGCCAGCTCTAATGCCGAATGCTTTTACATATGATCCCATTGAAACTTACAAACTCAAGGATGTGGTTACTACTATCATTTTTTTAAATTGGTTCATTATAATCATACATCTTGATGGTTTTTTTTGGTGTGTGTGCATGTAGAGGCATTCTACCTTTGAGCTACACCTCCAGCCCAATTTTATTTCTTATTTGGGAACAGGGTCTCGCTAGGTTGCTGAGAGTCTCACTACTTGCGGAGGCTGTCCTCGAACCTGTGATCCTCCTGTGTCAGCCTCCCAAGTACTGGGATTAAAGGTGTGCGCCACCACGCCTGGCTACTACTATCTTATTACACCCTTATGGTAGGTGAGGAGACATCGTGACATAAGGGACTAGAAATGAAATCCATCGATTTCCAAAGCTCTTGCTCTACACACCCCATGAAACACATAGAAAGCTGCTAATTGTTTTATGAATCACCTATTTGCTGACTTACACCACAGCTGGCTTTTCTAAAGGCCTTCTGGCGGCTAAATCTCGCTGGCCACTCTCTGTCTGTTCTCGACAGGAGAGTGGTCATGGGGTGAATGAGTGGGGCCTGTGATCATTGAGTCCTCCCCTCCCCTGCCTTGTAGGTCATTTCAAACTGGTTCTAACGACTCCCATTGATGGAAGCAAGGTTTCCCCTTATGCTCCCGGAACCTCACAAGGCATATGTTTATTCTGTGGTCAAAATCTCCCATCATGGAGCCTAGGTTCAGGACCATTTGGGGAAGAAATGGCGGACAAGTTCAGGGTTGAGTTTGCAATCGGGCCTGTGAAATACGTGCATTGCAGTGCGTACTGAGAGAAGGTTCCAGCAACAGGGCTCAGGTTGCTTACGACGCACACAAGGTTGAAGTCTTCAGCTTGCAAAGCGTTGCCCTGAAATGCAAGACCCCCCACGCTGAGAGTCGACAGGATCGTAGACCCGGGATACGTCTGCTGAGGATAAGTCATTAGGAGGTTCCATCCAACATCAAAGCAGAAAGAAATGCGAAAGAATCCGGTACACAAGCATCCTCCTGGGACAGCCTCGGGGCTCTAATGATGCTGTTCGTTTCCAGGTAGGGCAGCTGGACGCTGAGACGCCGGCACTTACGCCGCCATCGCAGGACCTAAAGGACAGCTTTCTGCCTCCCTCCTTCCAGGTAATGGCCCTGCTCAGGCAGCGGAATCATTTCCCCAGACATTCAGTCCTTACTTCGGCTGAATCAAAAGCAATTTCATCTTGCAACGACAGCAGACATTCACTATAAATACTGCCTTTGAAAAGAAGAAAAACGAACAGAAAGCCAGAATTCTGTGCCTCTGCTCTTCGGAACCAGAGGGGAATTTGTCCCTGATTTGTTTATGTACTGCGTGTATTAAAGTTTATTGTCACCAGAGAGGGAGCTTTCTGTGGCTTTTGGTCCTCTTCTCTTTACTATTAGTGAAGATAATTCCCCCCTCTCTATGGGGAAATGAGCTAGACTTTGGAAAATGTAATCAAGGTTACTGCCAACAATATTCTTTGTTCAGTATTAATTGTTCTCATACATGCAAGGCTGGAAAATTACTGCCCCACTCCCTTGCCTCCAGAAAGTCACTCCCATCTCTAGGTGCCAGAAAGATGTTTATTCAATTTGTTGAAAGTCTACTGTGCTGGGAAGAAAGATGTTTTCAGTAATCTCAGTACTCGGGAGGCAAAGACAGGAGGGTTGCAGGTTTGAGGCCAGCCTTAGCAACTTAGCAAGACCCTCAGTAACTTAGTGAGACCCTGTTTCAAAAATAACAAATAAAATAAAAGGGCTGGGGTAGAGGTGTAGCTCGGAGGTAGAATGCCCCTGGGTTCAATCTCCACTACCAGAAAAAAAAAAAGAAAAAGAAAAAGATGTTTCCAAATTTCACCCGTCCACACATTCGGGCATTTGTATTTATACAGATGGACATTTCAAAATGGAGACTCCAGGGTGGTTCACAGGAATGGTTCGTGGAAGCCAAGGAATGGCCCGCAGCAGAAACTAAAACTACTCAGCAATAAAGAAGAACAAAATAACATCATTTGCAAGAAAATGGAAGGATCTGGAGAACATTATGTTAAGCGAGATCAGGCAATCACAAAAAAAGAAGGGACATATATTTTCATTAATATGCACAACCTAGGGAGTAGTGGGGACACACAAGGAACTCCGGTTGATAATGGAGAACCCTCAGTGGGGCAAGGGAAGTGGTACAAGGGAAGGGGAAGGGCAGGAAAGAAGCGAATCAATGGAATTACTATCATAAACAATATGTACATGTGAAAATATACCAACATCATTCTCGGTACTTCATATGGTTGGGGGTGGCGGGGGGGACACTAAGAGCTGTGTGCAGGTATGTTAACATCAAATAGATATTCATTGTGATGCGAGACTCCAATGCACCAATAAAAGCATGTTAAAAAAAAAAAACTAAAGCCGTTAGGACTCTATAAAACCCTTACACTGGCTCGCAAAGAGGCCTTGCTGTGCCCCGAGCCATGACTTATTCATTACGGTGTCTTCAAATAGAATTTGACTAATCGAGAACTCAGGCTGCCTTTATATCGCCAAATTAAAATAGATAATAAAGTCGTTCTCTGTATGTTACAGGGAAAATTCCTCTCTCTTGTTTGTGTCCCCTGAACTGTGCGGCTTTAGCCAAGTGAATTAGGAGACAGAAACAGTCCCAGGGTGGGTTGGAGTCAGGTCTTGAATGTCTGGTGACAGTCGCATATCTATCCATTTTATTTGGATAATACAGAAATGTTTCGTGTATGAAAAAATTTAAAGAATTTGACAAAAAAAGCATTTGTACATTCAGAAGCACACAAGTGGCATGGGGCACAGAATTGGTCTCAGCTGGCCTTCTGTTTAAAATTTAGGTCAAATTGACTCGATTCAGCTGGGTGTGGTGGAGCACCCCCTGTAATCCCAGTACTTAGGAGGCTGAGACAGGAGGATTGCAGGTTCGAGGCCAGCTTCAGCAACTTAAGGAGACCCTCAGCAACTTAGTGAGACTCTGTTTCAAAAGAAAAAATAAAAATAAAATAGGGCTGGTGGTGTGGCTCGGAGGTAGAATGCCCCTGGGTTCAATCCCCAGTACAAAAAAAAACTGATTTGATTCACTAATTCAGTTTAAAAAAAATCAATCAATATAGAAATGTCTAGAGGGAAAAAAACATAATGTAATAATCCCTGTCCAAGCATTGACCTAAAAATGTTGAAGTCAAACAAGGTCTTTAATCTACTGTTTGTCACCTCGTGATATGACTGATACATAGCTTCCTATTTTAGGAAGAATTATCTTGTTCTTTTTAACAATCATGTGTCTGGGATGTATGCATTATCCTATTGCATGGGCTGTTCTACATGGCCACACACTGGTGGTTACAGGATCATGTTTTCAAAGCCCTCATTGGTGGACAGTTTGAATACTTTATGCTCATCTTAATGTCTCTGGATCATGGTACATGACCATCAGCCTTGCAGGAAGTTTGCTAACTCCCCCAAGGGGAAGGTTTGCGAAGCTTGATCATTTCAGTGACCTAGTGCTGAAAATAAAATGAAAATTGCATTTATAGCTTTCACACTGGGGCTACTTCGCGGGCCCATGTTTTGTGCAATGTGACAATCCTTCACCCTAACCATGGCTCGCCTCATCGACTTACGTAGCTGGGGACAGAGAGAAGCGTGTGCGAGGGGTGTTAGTCCAGGCAGCGAGAGGTTATTTCCAACCCGCCTTCAGCCCCAGCACACCTCCTGTGTGTATCCACTTGGTACTTATTGGAATATTGTCTGTTTGCTTCTTTTTCCCTAATTGAAACACAATAAAAAGAGCTCCCCTATCACGAGTTAGATGGCAATTCTTACACCATTTTTATTTTCTATCTATCTAATCTATCTATCATCCATTCATTCATCCATCCATCCATCCATCCATCCATCATCTATGTATCTATATATCTGTCATCTATCTATCTATCTATCTATCTAATCTATCATCTATCTATCTAATCTATCATCTATCTATCTATATCTATCTATCTATCTATCTATCTATCATCTATCTATCTATCTATGTATCTATCTATTTATCTATCTAATCTATCATCTATCTATATCTATCATCTATCTATCTATGTATCTATCTATCTATCTATTTATCTATCTAATCTATCATCTATCATCTATCTATCTATCTATCTGCCATCTATCTTCCATTCATCCATCTAGTATCTATCATCTATCTATCTATCTATCTATCTATCATCTATCTATCATCTATCTTCTATCCATCCATCTAGTATCTATCTATCTACCTACCTACCTACCATCTCTCTTTCATTCATCCATCTAGTATCTATCTATCTATCTATCTATCTATCTATCTATCTATCTATCATCTATCTTCCATCTATCCATCTAGTATCTATCTATCATCTATCTATCTATCTATCTATCATCTATCTATCTATCTATCTATCTATCTATCTATCTCCTTCCTACCTACCTACCTACCTACCTATCTATTGATACTGGGGATTGAACCCAGGGGTGTTCTACCTCTGAGCTACACCCTCAGCTCTTTTTATTTATTTATTTATTTTTTAAATTTTGAAATACTAGTTGCTGAGGCTGGCCTTGCAACTGCGATCCTCCTGGCTCAGCCTCCTAAGTACTGGGATCACAGGCCTGTGCCACCCCGCCTGGTTCTCATACCTCCTTGAGTCTTGACTTTCTCATCTGTGAAACCAAAGAAAGAAAAGCACTGTCTGGGAGCACTTTCTGTGGGCTCGAGTGAGATAAGGGAGTGCGCTGGACTGCTCATGGTGCTCCCATGTACTTGGCAATCACAGGTGCTGTTAATATGCAACCTGAAAAGCTTCTGCATTGTAAATTCAAAGTTAAGCTTTAATTACCAAAGTCGATTTTAAAAATCCAAATGCTTTCAAAAAGTAAATTCAAAGACCTAGAAATAGGCTGTGTGTGTGTGTGTGTGTGTGTGTGTGTGTGTGTGTGTGTGTTACTGGGAATTGAAACCTGGGGCATTTTACCTCTGAATTACACCCCCAGCCCTATTTATTTATTTATTTATTTATATATTTATTTATTTATTGTGGTACTGGGGATTGAACCCAGGGACGTTTTACCTCCGAGCTACACCCCCGGCCCTATTTTTATACTTTATTTAGGAACCGGGTCTCACGAAGTTGCGGAGGGCCTAAGTAGCTGAGGCTGGCCACGAACCCGGATCCTCCGGTTTCCACCTCCCAAGTACTGGGATTACAAGCGTACGCCACCACGCCCGGCTTTATTTTTTATTTTGAAAAGTTGCTGAGGGCCTTGCTAAGTTGCTGTGGCTGGTTTTGAACTTGTGATCCTTTTGTCTCAGCCTCCCAAGTACTGGGGTTACAGGTGAGAGCCACCATGCCTGGCTATCATGTTTTAATATTATATGGCTCTCTCAAAAATCCAGCCAACCAGCAGTGATCTGGTCATTTTTTGTTGTCGCTGTTATTGTTATTATTGTTATTACTATTATTTTGGTACTGAGGATTGAACCCAGGGGTATTCTGCCTTTGAGCTACACCCCTAGCCCTATCTTATTTTTTATTTTTGAAACAAGGTCTTGCTAAGTTGCTGAGGGTCTTGCTAAGTTGCTGAAGCTGGCCTCCAACTTGCAATCCTCCTGTCTCAGCCTCCCAAGTCCTGGGACTGGCATGTGCTACCGTGCCCAGCTGTTGCTTGCTGTTAGTTCATTCTTCAGGTAATAAATGGTCCTATTCAATGCTCAGGAGAGGGAACTTAACAGACCTCTTGCTGGGTGGGAAATTCAATAACTGTGCCAGATTATAATAAAATAAATAGCAAACACTTGTGCATATAGAACAAAATGCAATTTCCTTCAAACCACCAAAAAGCTATTGCCTTGTCAAGAGGCTTCAGAATTGCAAATTTCCAATTCTTCGGTTATTAATATTATCACAAACACACACATCCTCTTTAGGAAAAAAAATTGTCTAAGATACGAGGAAACGCTGTTCATTTGAGCTAACTGGGGACAGTTTGTTAAACATATTTATCTGCTTGGGATAGAAAAAGTGCCTTTTATTGTCAACAAATACAACGTCACCCCCATTTCCAGTGCGTCGCCAGCGACTCGGGGATTAATCATACCGTATGTAAGTTAGATTTGGAACATGACATGTAAGAATTCGTTTTCTGCACAGCGACCAGAAATCTTTTATAAAACATAAATCAGAGCATGTCAGTTTCTGTGGAACATTCTTCTCCAACGACTAACCTTTGTACGCAGGTCATATCCAAACCCTTCCACCGGCCCCTAGGGCCCAGCGACACCCGGCCTTGCCCACTTCTTTCCTGTCACTCCACCCACTGGCTTCTTTCTCTTTCTAGAATACCATCGGCCCCGCCCCCTCCCTGTCCTTGGAACCAACTCTGGAATCGTCCACATCGTCCAGGGGCAGCTTCAAGTCTTCATCCCGGTCTCAGCTCAAATGTCTCCCTCTCTGCCAGGTCCTTGGCCCCTCATCTAAAGGGCGTGTCCTGTGCCACCTGGGTCCTTCTCTGTCACGTGATCCCATGTTACTGTTTGATTTGTCTCAGCACAGTGGGAACTGACCCTGTTTGTTTGTGAACGTGAGCTTTGTCTGCCTCTCCTGCTAGACTGAAAATGGAGCGGAAACAGGGATCCTGCTCAGCTACCTCGTCAGTCCTCAGCGCCTGGTTATGTTTGGTTTATGGCAAGCACTCAGTAAATATTTGTTGGAAGGAAGGAAGGAAGGAAGGAAGGAAGGAAGGAAGGAAGGAAGGAAAGGAGAGTAGAAGGAAAGAATGAAAGAAGGAAGGAGGAAAGGAGGGAAGGAAGGAAGGAAGAGTAGAAGGAAAGAGGGAAGGAAAGAATGAAGGAAGGAAGGAGGAAAGGAGGGAAGGAAGGAAGGAAGAGTAGAAGGAAAGAGGGAAGGAAAGAATGAAGGAAGGAAGGAGGAAAGGAGGGAAGGAAGGAAGGAGGGGAAGAGGGAAGAAAGGATAGATCTCATCGCATTCTTAGAAGAGCTCCTTGTCTGGAGGCTGGCCCTGCTTTTGCCTTCTAGAATCATAGACAACCGCCTCACCTGCCCCATTGGAGGAAGTGGAGGAAGCCATGACTCAGAGAGGTGAAGGTAAGCCGGGCGTGGTGGCGCACGCTTGTCATCCCAGTACTTGGGAGTCTGAGACTGGAGGATCTAGGTTCACGGCCAGCCTCAGCTACTTAGTGAGACCTCTGCAACTTAGTGAGACCCTGTTTCAAAATAAAGAATAGAGCCTGGCGTGGTGGCACACGCTTGTAACCCCAGTATACTTTGGGAGGCAGAGACCGGAGGATCTGGGTTCAAGGCCAGCCTCAGCTCTCTCTCTCTCTCTGCCTGTCTCTCTCTCTCTCTCTCCCTCTCTCTCTCTCTCTCTCTCTCTCTCTCTCTCTGTCTCTTTCTCTCTCTCTCCTTAGTGAGGCCCTCCGTAACTTTGTGAGACCTGGTTTCAAAATAAAGTATAAAAAATAGGGCCGGGGGTGTAGCGCGGAGGTAGAACGCCCCTGGATTCAATCCCCAGTACCGCAAAATAAATAAATAAATAAATTAAATAAATGCATAAAAAATAAAGAATAGAAAATAGGGCTGGGGGTGTAGCTTGGAGGTAGAATGCCTCTGGGTTCAATCCCCAGTACCAAATAAATAAATAAATAAATTAATTAATTAATTAAAAAAGGAGAGAGGCGAAGGTCCCTATCAGAGTTGCACAGTGCAAGCAAATCGTCACACTAAGCAACAGCTTTTACTGTCACTGTCAAAGAGGACGCCAGCTCCCTGTTCTTGGCAGGAGCTGAATAAAGGGCTCTTGCATACAAAGTGGAGAAAGTCCTGCCTACATAGTCTCTCCTGCTGATTAGCTGCTTGATCCAGCAAGAGGGAGCCTCTCACTCGGATTATGAACGTTCCCTGGCCTCTCAGCCTAGAAGTGGGGAAAGGAGGTCAAGATGAGATGTTGCACTGTGATGATTATATCATGTAATCACGACCTCTCCATCCCGTTTTTTCATTAGCAAAGGGGAATCACAGACTGAGGTCTAAATATGAGACATTTGCAACACAAGATAAAGCGTTATTACTTATCCATTGTTGGTGGGGTTGTACAATAGTACAAGCACTATGGAGATCAGAATGGAGGTTTCTCAAAAGGTAGGATTGGAACCACCGCATGACCCAGCTAGACCACTCTTGTGGTATTAGTGGTATTAGTGAGTATTAGAATACCACTCTTGTGGTATTAGTGGTATTAGAATACCATAGTGAGAGCTAGACCACTCTCCCTGTGGTATTCTAAAGTCAGAAGACCATAGTGATGCATGCATACCCACGTTTATAGCAGCACCATTCACTATATAAGAGTCAAGTTAGGGGACCAACCTAGGTGTCCATCAACAGACTAATAGATAAAGAAAATGTGGTCTATACACACAGTGGAGTTTTACACAGCCATAAAGAAGAACAAAATTAAGTCATTTGCAGGAAAATGGATGGAGTTGGAGAACATCATGCCAAATGAAATCGGCCAGACTCAGAAAGTCAAAGGCCCAATGTTTTATCTTATATGTGGAGCCTAGAGAGATTTAAAAAAAAAAGAAAGAAAAGGGTCCTCGGGAAAATTTAGGAGTGAGATCAGTAGAGTACTGGGAGTTGGGGTAGGGAGGAAGGGAGGGAAAGGGGAGATAGAAACAGACCAAATAATGTTATGTACAAATATAAATACATCACTATGAATTGCACTATCATGAACAATTACAATGTACCAGTAACAAATTAATAAAAATAAAACAAAACAATTTATTAAATTCACACACATACACACACACACACACACACACACACACACACACACAATTTATCAGAGTATCTCCATGAGGTAGGTATCTGATATTTTTGCTTAACTGGCACCTATTTCTTTTCTGAACAGTTCCTCGATGTTCAGATGGGACATGAGATCATATCTAATCCATTGCCATATTTCGTCCCTTGGGCTTAAGGATCTAAGACACACATATTGGATTCTATTACAGGGCCATGAGGCCAACAGAGAAGAAAAGATGTAGAGGAAGAGAGAAAGAGATTCTACTTCCTTACTGGGTCCCTAGAACCTAGCAAGGGCTATGCATATAGCAGATACTCAGAAAATATTTACTGCCCTAACTGATTTTGCCCTAGCATCTTTACAAGAGTCTGAAGTAAACTGGACAAAACCAGGAGCCTATTTAACCCTTTATTTTGAACAGGCATCAGCTACGGAAATACCCATTGGCATGTCGGAATTGTACCAAGTCCATTTCTTCTCTACTTTTATCTCTCCTGTCTCTTGGTCGCTACCTTGTACCACTTTTCTAGCTTTTTATTTTGCCTTCTAAGTGCCCTCTTGAGAAGGCAGTCTGGTAGGAAGACACTGGATACGTTGCATGATTCAAAAGCGTGCTTTTCTGGAAGTATCTTTGGTTTTGCGTTTCTATGTTCAGCTTGCCTGGGGGCTCCTAAGTCTTGTGAAAGACGTTCACACGCGGCCAAGCTATGCCGGCGTTCACAGTCTGGCTCGCGAGCCAAGGGAGACGAACCAAAGCAGATTAGGGGAGTGAGTGGGAAGAGGAAGTTTTATAAAAGAGGGTTATAATTAGCAGGATCCCATACTCAGTAGATTTGGCTCTTTCACTCAAGGAAGAGTTAACCCGAAGTTAAGGTTTCCATCTGAAATCTACATAAGCATTCTAGAATCCCACCCGCGTTAGATTCAGCGAGCCCTGTGTCTGGCGATGACGGACAGCAGCAGAACGGACAGGACCATTTTGGCGTCCACTGGTAAGACCAATAGATCGCGACTCGGGATCTTTGGTTGGTCAAGTTTCTAAGAAGCCATGTTACGCAAAGCTTATCTGACCAAGCTCCGTTCTCCATGTGCAGTTAAATGGGTTTCTTCTGAGAAATTTGAGATTAAGATTTACTTCTTGTTTATTGTCCAGACTAAGTCCAAGAGTGCAAGACAAGACAAAACGAAATGCAGAACACTGACTCTCCTTCCTGAAATCTGCTTGCCTCTGCTTGGCTCGCTTCTTCCTTCCTTCCTTCTCTCCTTTCCTTCCCTTCCCCTTCCTTCCTTCCTTCCTTCCTTCCTTCCTTCCTTCCTTCCTTCCCCTTCCTTCCTTCCTTCCTTCCTTCTTTCCTTCCTTCCCCTTCCTTCCTTCCTTCCTTCCTTCCCCTTCCTTCCTTCCTTCCTTCTTTCCTTCCTTCCTTCCTTCCCCTTCCTTCCTTCCTTCCTTCCTTCCTTCCCTTCCCCTTCCTTCCTTCCTTCTTTCCCCTTCCTTCCTTCCTTCCTTCCTTCCTTCCTTCCTTCCTCCCTTCCTTCCTTCTTCCTCCCTCCCTCCCTTCCTCCCTCCTTCCCTCCCTCCCTCCCTCTTTCTCTCTCTCTCTCTTTCTTCTTCTTCCTTTCTTGTGGTACTGGGGATTGAACCCAGGAGCATTCTACCTCTGAGCTACACTCCTAATACTATTTTACTTTTTATTTTGAAACAGGGTTTCACTAAATTGCTGAGACCCTCGCTAAGTTGCTGAGGCTGGGCTTGAATCTGCGATCCTCTTGTCTCAGCCTCCCATGAACTGGGATTATAGGCATATGCCACCAAGCCCAGCTACTCTTTCTTTTGGTGGTGTGCAAGATGGAAGCCTCACATCCACCTTTTCCCAGCTTGCTTGTCCTGATTGTGAGACACAAGTGCACACCCAGCTCCAGTAGGGAAATCCGAATTAGGTCCCATGTCCATCTCAAAAACAACCAGGGAGGTTAACAGGTGCACTAATTGGCTGGCTGTGGTCAGGTGCCCCGTGTGTGTGTGTGTGTGTGTGTGTGTGTGTGTGTGTGTGTGTGTGTGTGTCTGGGGGGGTGAGAGGAGATGGGGCACCCCATGACCTCACTAAACAGACTCTCCATTGAAAGGAAGGGTTCTGGTATAGAAAGTAGACATGATGTATATCATATATGTCTATTTTATGTGTCTCTTCCCTAGAAAATCATATGTGGGCCTCTTTTTATCTCTGTACATCCAACGCCAAGTATGAAGTAGATGTGCAATAGACATGTGTTAAATAAACAAATGGATTGACACACATCAGTAGACACGCCTCGTTCCGCAAGAGCCCACCTGCGTGTTCCCCGTTGTGCGCACGTGGTTGATTCGTGTCATTTATGATGCAGCTCCTTCACCTTCCTCTTTCCCATGACAATAATAGCGTATCTCCCAGGAGGTTGCAAGGATTAAATGATAGCATGCTTGACAGGAGCTTAGCACCACACCTGGCATAAAGAAACTGTTCAGCAAACATTGGCCATTGCAAAAATTGATGCAATCCACAGCCGTGCTCGGGTAGCAGACGCCCCACACCGTGGGGCCACCTGAGTTCAGCATCCCCTGTAGATACTGCCACGGCTGTCACCTTAAGAAGCTCTTTTCTAGTTGGGCATGGTGGTGCATGC
The DNA here is from genome assembly GCA_004027185.1 of Glis glis. Lineage (NCBI taxonomy): Eukaryota > Metazoa > Chordata > Mammalia > Rodentia > Gliridae > Glis > Glis glis. The sequence goes on from PVJS01013904.1 coordinate 30,055, forward strand.
CTATAATCCCAGTACTTGGGAGGCTGAGACAGGAGGAGCTCAGGTTTGAGGTCAGCCTCAGCAATTTAGCGAGACTCTGTTTCAAAATAAAAAATGAAAAGGGCTGAGGGTATAGCTAGGAGGTAGAATTTGCCTCTGGGTTCAATCCCCAGTACCAAAAAGAAGGAGGAGAAGGAGGAAGAGGAGGAGAAGGAGGAGGAGGAGAAGGAGGAGAAGGGACAGGTGGAGGAGGAAGAGGAGGGATGGAGGAGGAGGGACAGGCGGAGGAGGAGGGGGGGGAGGAGGAGGAGAGGGGGGATAAGGAGGAGTGGGAGGAGGAGGAGGAGGGACAGGCGGAGGAGGAGGAGGGGTGTGAAGAGGAGGAGCAGGAGGAGGTTCTAGAGAAGAAGGTGTTCTCTGCTGCAAATATGCACAACTGGAAATGTGTGGAAGTTCATATTTTTGAAAGTTTGAATTTTGAACACTGTAGGACGAAAGTCAGAGGGTAAAGGGCCAGCCTGCCTACCCTTTGTTGTTAGGGTTCTTTGGTGTACCCCAGGTTCTCAGACAATCCTACCAGAAGTGAGCCTCAGTTTCCCACAGAAGGAACAGAATCATTAATGCAAAATGTACTTTCTCCCTCCTCTACCTCGCTTCTCCCACTTTAAAAAAAAATTTTTTATGTGTGGTCCTGGGGATTGAATGCAGGGGCATTGTACCTCTGGGCTATACCCCTAGCCATTTTTTTAAAATTTTTCTTTTTTGCGGTACTGGGGATTGAACCCAGGGGCGTTCTACCTCCGCGCTACACCCCCGGCCCTATTTTTTATACTTTATTTTGAAACCGGGTCTCACGAAGTTGTGGAGGGCCTCACTAAGTAGAGAGAGAGAGAGAGAGAGAGAGAGAGAGCTGAGGTTGGCCGCGAACCCGGATCCTCTGGTCTCCGCCTCCCAAAGTACTGGGATTACAAGCGTGCGCCACCACGCCGGGATCCAGCCATTTTTTTCAAAGAAAATTTTACTTCGAAATGGGATCTTTCTAAGTTGCTAAGGGTCTCGCTAAGTTGCTGAGTCTGGCTTCAATCCTGTGATCCTACTGCTTCAGCCTTCCAAGTACTGGGATTTCAGGTGTGTGCCACCACACCTCACTGATTTTTCCCATTTCTTTGCTTATGTCTTCTGGGATGACCTCCTATAGAGACTCCCTGGTCTTTGTATTAAGGTCTGCCTTGGAGAAACCCAAATTAAGATAGCTCCCAGCAGTTTTTATTTTCTTTTATTTAATTTTATTTTGATACTGGGGGGATGAACCTAGGGGCATTTTACCTGTGAGCTGTACCCCTGGCCTTTTTTCTTTTTAAATATTCTTTTATAGCCAGGCGTGGTGGCACACACTTGTAATCCCAGTACTTGGGAGGCTGAGACAGGAGGATCACAGGTTCGCGGCCAGCCTCAGCTACTTAGTGAGGCCCTCCGCAACTTAGTGAGACCCTGTTTCAAAATAAAGAATAATAAATAGGGCTGGGGGTGTAGCCCGGTGGTAGAATGCCCCTGAGTTCAATCCCTGGTACTGCCCAAAATAAATAATAAATAAATATTCTTTTATTTTAAAACAGGGTTTCACTAAGTTGCTGCAGCTGGCCTCAAACTGCGATCCTCCTGTCTCAGCCTCCCAAGTACTGGGATTACAAGCGTGCACCACCACACCTGGATCAGCGTTTATTCTTTAAGTCATTTCTTATCTCCGTTCACTTTGGGCGAGGAGCACACACCCTTCTGCAGTCGCTCTGCGTTGGTTGGCCTGTCTCGCGGACTCACACCCAGTAATAGTGTTCTTGCTGAGGAAGTGATCTATTTTTTTTTTTTTTTTGCGGTACCGGGGATTGAACGCAGGGGTGTTCTACCTCCGCGCTACACCCCCGGCCCTATTTTTTATACTTTATTTTGAAACCGGGTCTCACGAAGTTGCGGAGGGCCTCACTAAGGAGAGAGAGAGAAAGACAGGGAGAAAGAAAGCGAGAGAGCTGAGGCTGGCCGCGAACCTGGATCCTCCGGTCTCCGCCTCCCAAAGTACTGGGATTACAAGCGTGCGCCACCACGCCCGGCCGGAAGTGATCTATTTTGAGAAATCTTGGTATTTCCATTCCAGAGAAGGAAGTCCAGGGTCTTCCTCAGCACAGCGGATGAGATTAAGTTTCTATTTGCACTCCCGTCAGTTCAAGTTTGAGACTCGTCACGAAAGCCTCAACTTCTTTCGGAAAATTTAGCTTAGGAACTACCACGTGTGAAACGGAGCCATAAATTGGGTTTATTTATAAAAACTAGCTTCACACTTCCCCGGGTAGATTTTACTTCCTTGAGGAATCACCCATCTATTGAATGACTGGTACTAACATGCTAAGATGTCAAAACATAAACCACAAGCTACAATGTTGGGTATTTTTTTCTTTCTTTTGGTGATGTAAAACTTCAAACCCTGAAACTAAAACAACAGATGTCCTGGTGTAGAGGTAGAAACAGAAGTGGGGAAGAGAGAAAGGGTCTTTGATTTTCTTCAACTACACAAATGGTTAGAACAAATCGCCAGTCTGTTTAGATGAAGTTTTTTTTTTTTTCCCTCCAAATATAGATAGCTAGGTTCTTGTTTGTTTTATTTCTGATTGCCAACCAACCTGCCATTTCCGGGAAGGAGCTGGGAGCTATAGATTAAATGAACAACATGACAATGTTGTAAAAGTGAAAAATACGCCGGGCGTGGTGGCGCACGCTTGTCATCCCAGTGCTTGGGAGGCCGAGACAGGAGGATCTCAGGATGGCGGCCAGCCTCAGCTACTTAGTGAGGCCCTCCGAAACTTAGTGAGACCCTGTTTCCAAATAAAGAATGAAAAATAGGGCTGGGGGTATATCTCGGAGGTAGAATTCCCCTGGGTTCAATCCCCAGTACCACAAATAAATAAATAAATAAATAAAATAAAATAAAAAATAAAAGCTGGGCATGGTGGCACACACTTGTAATCCCAGTCCTTGGGAGGCTGAGACAGGAGGATTTGGGTTCCCGGCCAGCCTCAGCTACTTGGTGAGGCCCTCCGCAACTTAGTGAGACCTTGTTTCCAAATAAAGAATAAAAAGTTGGGCTGGGGGTGTAGCTCGGAGGTAGAATGCCCTGGGCTCAATCTCCAGTACCGCAAATAAATAAATAAATAAATAAATAAATAAATAAATAAATAAATAAAAGTGGAAAATAGAAAGTAGACTACTATTATGTGATATCAGCATTGCAGATCACATCCGCTAACTATTGCACGATATAGCTGCGTGATGACCCGCCTTCCCACTCCGTGGTCTGCCAGCGCCACTGTCTATCCCCGCTCTTGTGACTCTAGGTTGGCCACAGCAGCTCCGCTTCACGCATCTGCAGGCTGGGGCGCAGGGTGAAGAGGGGCTCCCTCTCCGCGGAGGAAGCCTTCCCTTGCGGATGGTGGAGGCTCAGGCAGGCAGAAGCAAATGGTCCCTATTAAGGCCTCGTCAGAAAATGACATATTATCACGTCTGCACATTTTCTGTTGATGGCCAAGCCCCAAGTCAACAGGACAGGAAAATACAGCTGTCTCTAGGAGACAGGGACAAAGGTGGCTCTGCAAAGTGCTAGCTGGTGGAATCGGATGAAGAATTGTGAGCCGTAGCTCTGTCTACACAAGGAATAATGTCACCAATAACTTCTCAGTAATGTCCATCACACCTGGGCTACCCTGGCTTCCTTCAATCCACCAAACATAGCCTCACCTTTAGATATATATATTTTTTTTTGTTTTTCGGTACTGGGAATTGAACCTAGGGGTGTTCTACCTCCGCGCTACACTCCCGGCCCCATTTTTTTATACTTTATTTTGAAACCGGGTCTCACGAAGGGCCTCACTAAGTATATATAGAGAGAGACAGGGGGAGAGAGAGAGAGAGATGAGGCTGGCTGCGAACCCGGATTCTCTGGTCTCCGCCTCCCAAAGTACTGGGATTACAAGCGTGCGCCACCATGCCCGGCTTCACCTTTATATTAATTACTATCTCTGATTGGAATTATTTTTTCTTATGTCTTTTCTTCTATTGTGTAAACTCCATGAAGGAAATTGGGGGGGGGTCTGTATTGTATATTGATGGTGGTTTCTTATCTCTAGGATGCCACTGGCTACTTAACATTTGGACTTGTGCATCAAAAAAAGTCTTAAGCCGGGCATGGTGGTGCACGCTTGTAATCCCAGTACTTTGGGAGGCGGAGACCGGAGGATCCGGGTTCGCGGCCAGCCTCAGCGCTCGCTCTCTCTCTCTCTCTCTCTCTCTCTCTCTCTCTACCTAGTGAGGCCTTCCGCAACTTCGTGAGATCCGGTTTCAAAATAAAATATAAAAAAAAAAATATGGCCGGGGGTGTAGCTCGGAGGTAGAACGCCCCTGGGTTTAATCCCCAGTACTGAAAAAAAAAGTCTTAATAGCCGGGCATGGTGGCGCACGCTTGTAATCCCAGTACTTGGGAGGCTGAGAAAGGAGGATTGATCGCAGGTTCTAGGACAGCCTCATCAATGTAGTGAGACTCTCAGCAACCTAGAGAAACCCTGTTTTGAAACAAAACATAAAAAGGGATGGGGGTGTAGCTCAGAGGTAGAATGCCCCTGAGTTCAATCCCCAGTAAAACACACACACACACACACACACACACACACACACACACACACACACACAGTCTTACTGATCAAAATTCAATGTAAATTATTAATCTTGCTTGGATGTTTCAAACCCTAGTGTGCTTGAGTCGTAGGGCAGGGAAATATTGTTTTGGAAGAACTATAGTCTGAGTAGAATTTATTTGCCACAGGTTCTAATTCCCACCCCAGCAGACTCATGATTCAGCTCTTAAATAGCTCGGCTTTCCTGACAGTCAAGGCTAAATAGTCCAATGAAATGTTTTAGGATCCTGCCGTATAGCTGGTAATTATACAAAAGTGTCCCACACAGCAAAAAGAATTTCTTGCTTTTCATAGGAAACTGAGCTTTTCCTGGGAGACTTGGGGGCAGGGTTAGCAGCTCACATTAAAAGGCACATGCTTATTCATCATAGCATTGATTTACACAGGCACTTTAAATTCAAATATGAAAGTATTTAAGGTTTAAAGCCAAGATACTTTTCTGTGATTAAGAAATAGTCTGACATCATAGAATCTTTCAGTGAAAAGATATTCTTTGGTTCAGTTTTCTGTCTTTAAGCATTCTTTTCTTTTTTCATTTATTTGCCATTAGAAATGGACCAGGTTCTGCTCCAGATCTCAGAACACAGAGAAGCTCAGACATCAGCGGAAGGCAGGCATGTGAGCAGATAAGGACCATGGAGTAGGATTTGTGCTGGAAAGAAGATTCCAGCAAGGAGGTGAATTGCTAGATCATATGGTTTAAAATAAGTGCAATCATATGTTTAACATCTGGAGGAATGGCCAAACCAGTTTCCACAGTGGCTGTACCATTTTACAATCCCACTAGCAACGTAAGAGAGAGCCAGCTTTTCCACATCCTTGTCAACACTTGTTACTATCTGTCGTTTTATTTTAGCCACCTCAGTGAGGTTGAACTGGTACCTACTTGTAGTTTTGGTTTGCATTTCCTTAATGACTAATGATGTTGCACATTGTGTGTGTGTGTGTGTGTGTGTGTGTGTGTGTGTGTGTGTGTCTGTGTGTACGTGGTACTGGGGATTAAACCCAGGGACATTCTACTTCCAAGCTGTACCTCCAACCCTATTTTACTTTTTATTTTTATTATTTATTTATTTATTTATTTATTTATTTTTGCGGTACCGGGGATTGAACCCAGGGGCGTTCTACCTCCGTGCTACATCCCCAGCCCTATTTTTTTATACTTTATTTTGAAACTGGGTCTCATGAAGTTGCGGAGGGCCTCACTAGGTAGAGAGAGAGAGAGAGAGAGAGAGAGAGAGAGAACTGAGGCTGGCCGCGAACCCGGATCCTCCGGTCTCTGCCTCCCAAAGTACTGGGATTTCAAGCATGCGCCACCACGCCCGGCTTACTTTTTATTTTGAAACAGGGTCTCACTATATTGCGGAGGGCCTCGCTAAATTGCTGAGAGGCTGGCCTCAAAACTATGATCCTCATGTCCTAGCCTCTCAAGTACTGGGATTACAGGTATCCACCACTATGCCCAGCTATAATGTTGATCATTTTTAATGTATCTTTTGGTTATTTGTATATCTTCTTTGGATAAATGTTCATTCAAGTTCTTTGACTATCTTAAAATTAGATTATTTTTCTTAGTGATAAGTTGTAAAAATTCTCAAATAGTCTGGATACAAATTCCTTTTCAGGTATATGATTTGCAAAATTTCTACCCCAATCTATAGGTTACTTTTCATTTTCTTGATAATGTCCTTTAAAGCACAATTTTTTAAAGTTTTGATAAAAATTCAGGTTTTTTATTGTTTCTTATGATTTTAGTGCTACATCTAAGAAATCGCTACTTAACCCAAGGTCACAAAGATTTACCTGTATGTTTTCTGCTAAAGGTTTTACAGTTTTAGCTCTTACATGGTTTGCGATTCATTTTGAATTATTTTTTTGTGTGCGTATGATGTGAGGTAGAGATCCAAATTGATCTTCTGAATGTGGATATTCAGATGTCTGAGCACCATTTGTTGAAAAGACAATTCTTCCTTTATTAATATGTATTGCATTCTTGTTGAGAATCAACTGACCCTAAGAGTAAAGATTTATTTCTGGCTCCCAATTCAATTCCATTGAATTGGAATTGGTCTATATATCTATCCTTATGTCAATACCACAGGTCTTGATTACCCTGATTTTTTTGTGTGTGTTGGGGGGTACTGGAGATTGAACCCCAGGGCATTCTACCTATGAGCTACACCCCCAGCTCTATTTTATTTTGAAACAGGGTCTCACTAAATTGCAGAGAGCCTCACTAAATTGCTGAGGCTGGCCACGAACCTGTGATCCTCCTGTCTCAGCCTCCCAAGTACTAGGATTACAAGCGTGAGCCACCACGACCAGTTACCCTGATATTTTTTAATGGACAGAGAAATACATTCTATCACTTCTATTAGTAAGCTACTCCAAGGACAAAGAGACACAAGGGTTAAAAACAATTTTCTCCCCTGGATTTAGTCCTAAAAAAAGAACTGAAAACTATTTTTATTTTTATTTTTTTGTGGTGGATTGAACCCAATGGCATTTTACCTCTGAGCTACACTCCCAGCCAGCCCTTTTTATTTCTTTATTTTGTTTTGAAACAGGGTCTCGCTAGGTTGCCGAGGCCGTCCTTGAACCTGTGATCCTCCTGTCTCAGCCTCCCAAGTATTGGGATTATAGGCGTGCACCACTGCTCCTAGCTAACTGAAAACTATTTTTAGAATCTGTCTAAGGGATCACAGGTAATTGTGTTCTATATAAAAAGCCCTTTCATGCTGATGAATTTTTTATCCTATCCACAAAAAAATTTCTTGGAAGTCATATTTTTAGAATCACATTATAAATTCCTGCCTTTAATAAGCTTGTATTGAAAACCTGCTCCTTGTAAGGATAAGTAATCTATTCTAGAAAAACAATTACTAAAATGAATAATGGTGTATGAAGGTATGGGTAGTGTATTTATTTTCTAGAAAACTATTTTCTTTACTTTAGTTCTCCTACTTAACCAGCTGTGCAACCTTAAGCAAGTTACTTAATTTCTCTGATCATCAGTTTCATAATACTGAGAGGTATAATGAAATATAATCCTTCCTTCCTTCTTTCCTTATTTTATTTTATTTTTTTGGTGATACTTGGGATCGAACCTAGGGGCATTCTACCTCCAAGCTGCTACACTCCCAGCTCCCCCTTTTTTATTTTAAAAGAGGGTCTCACTGGGTTGCTGAGAGTCTCACTACATTGCTGAGGCTGGCCTACTTTCATTCTCATATATATTAAATGGAACATTCATGTTACGATTGTAGCAGAGTATCTGATTTCACAGAAGTACTTAAAAAGCTTAGTCTCTTAGTATTAGTAGGAGACGTACAACGAGAACCTGCCGGCAAAATGTCAGTTTCACATGGGAATTAAAGTAGGAAACCAGAAATGAATAATAATAGAATCCCTGGGATTTTATTGAACTAACAAACTCAGTTTGTTCATCTTTCTCTGTAGCTACAAGCGTGGTTCACTCCCACCTGGGAAACTACAAAAGCGTTGACAGAAAACTCAATTACTTTCCTACTGTCATTACCCAGTTTCAGATTTAGTTATTATTTGATTGCATCTTGCAAGATCTATTTGACCTTTTTCTATTAAAAAAAGATGGTGTTCTTAGTGACTTAACGGGGTCAAAGAGCCCCGGGATTTATGGGCAACAGGAATGCTGGGTAAACTATTTGCTAGCAGAGGTCCAAATGCGTCGAAAGTCAAGTCCAATCGACTTAAATCAATGTGTCATGGGGTCTCATATTTACCACGAGCTATAAGAGAGTCTTAGTCCTTGTTCTTCTAATTTGGATATTTTCCAAGGTGAGACTGAAGTAGATACTGATTACTGACAATGGCTGTGTTCTGATCGCCAGACACACATTGTCCCTTCTTTTGTTAATTGAACCTTGATTTCCTTTTGGAGAATCACATCTCTGGGAGGGATTGCATGTTTTCTATGGAAGGGACCATTCCCTACCCAAGGGGTGGGTGGATGATCGCACTTAGGCCAAGTAGATTCTTTATCTAAATTTCGAACCTTGAGTGGCAGGGTGTAAGGACGAGATAAGAGGCTGAACTGAATCATGCCTCTAACAGTGTCTGGAATGAACTATGAATTGAAGCCATTCCTTAGTTTTTCTCTTTCTCCTTCCTTCCTTCCTTCCTTCCTTCCTTCCTTCCTTCCTCCTTCCCTCTCTCCCTCCCTTCTTCTCTTTTTTTTTTTTTCTTGGTGGTACTAGGGATTGAACCCAGGGGCATTCTACCTCTGAGCTACTACACCCCCAGCCCCCCTTTTTATTTTTTGTTTTAAAATAGGGTCTCACTAGGTTGCTGAGAATCTCACTACATTGCTGAGGCTGGCCTCAAAACTGCAATCCTCCTCTCTCAGTCTCCCAAGTACTGGGATTCCAGGCACGCACTTCCATACCCAGCTCCATCCTCTTTTTAGATGCCCATTTCTTGTATTTTTGGAGCTTAGTTTTTCAGTTCTCTATTTCACTATGTGAATTTCCCCATAGCTTTCCAATAAATCCCTTCCCTGCTTTCATTACACAATGGAAATTCTATTACTCATAACCTCAAAGACTTTTTTTGTGTGTGGTACTGGGGATTGAATCCAGGGGCATTCTACCTCTGAGCTACACCCCCAGCCCTATTTTTTATTCTTTATTTTGAAACAGGGTCTCACTAAGTTGCGGAGGGCCTCACTAAGTAGCTGAGGCTAACCTCGAACCTGTGATCCTCCTGTCTGAGCCTCCCAAGTACTGGGATTACAAGCGTGCACCACCATGCCCAGCCTCAAAGACTCTTAGTAACAAAAAGTCTATTTCTATCCCTGCCCATTCCCAGACCCTCCAAAACCAAGTCAGGGGTACTTAAAGTGGGGTTCCCATATGTATTTGTTTGCTGAATTCTTTAATCTCTCGAAAGATTCTCCCCTAAATGTCCTTGAAATCCCTCTATTCTTTTTAAATTCCATAATCTTGTAAATATTCCAGAACTCTCAAAGAGTTTTCTTGAGACCATGTATACCAGGAGACAGTGACACATGGTCGTGATAGAGAAAATGAGGAAATCTTCCCTCGGTTTACATCCTTTGGTTCTTTAATAAATATCTATTGTAACATACCTTACACTGTCCTGGGTACTAGAAATACAAAAATGACTAGGGCCAAGTCTTGTTCCTTGAAGAGCTAGGGGTCTGGGAGGGGAAAGGAGACACACAGAAATAACGGCGATGCCAGAGAGACTGTGCTAAGTACTTTAATTGCAGTACAGGTCAAGTACTGAGAGGACAAAGGAGGGGGGATTAACTTGATGCCAGAAGGATTGGGGAGATTTCAGTGTAGGAGATGAAACTTCAAGTGGACTAATCCTCTTAGAAGTGCCCAGTGACCAATTATCTCCAGGAAATGGTGTTCACAAAATTAAGGCTAACCTGCGGAGGCTAGTTTATTTCATCTTAGCAAGGCGCATGACAGTTTCCTAAATTGCTCAGGGCAGGCCTGAGGACGTAAGGATGCTCAACATGGGCCAGTCTGGGCCTATCTTGTCTGGGACCTGGTGTTTGCATCGTTGGGATGTCTGTGGGACTCAGCGACAACTGACCGTGGCCTGGATCGGGGGCCATCATGTTTCTTAAGGGTCGTTACATCTGGTTTAGAACTTGGCTACCAGCAACAACTACCAGCTTGGCCTTATTATTTCCAAACGGAGGCAGCAGAAAGGACAGAGCCCGCAACTTGCAATCAGCTGTTTGAAAATATATATGCATTTCATGCTCTTTTTTTTTTTTTTTTGCGGTACCGGGGATTGAACCCAGGGGCGTTCTACCTCCGCGCTACGCCCCCGGCCCTATTTTTTTATACTTTATTTTGAAACCGGGTCTCAGGAAGTTGCGGAGGGCCTCACTAGGTAGAGAGAGAGAGAGAGAGAGAGAGAGAGAGACAGGGAGAGAGAGAGAGAGAGCGAGAGAGAGAGACAGACAGGGAGAGAGAGAGAGAGCGAGCTGAGGCTGGCCGCGAACCCGGATCCTCCGGTCTCCGCCTCCCAAAGTACTGGGATGACAAGCGTGCGCCCCCACGCCCGGCCATTTCATGGTCTTTTATTTCCATGCCCCTCCCCCTTTTATTTGGTGCATTGTAATTTTACATCATTTGGGGGCAGGGTGTCAGACAGATGCGTGTACATAGTTCTTGCTGCCCTTCCCACTGGGACCCCCCTCCTCCTCCCTTCCCCCTCCTCACATATATCTTTCATATTGGAATTGGTAGTTTTGTAGACATTTATAGCATTATTTCAACAATTACACTCTTTATGACTGCGTCTCTCATCCCTGATCCCCCTCAGTTACTCCCCTGGAGTCTCTGCTCATCTATCCTATGTCGCCCTTATTTCTGAGTAAGCATCCACATTTAAGAGAAAACATACAGCCGGGCGTGGTGGCGCACGCTTGTAATCCCAGTACTTTGGGAGGCGGAGACCGGAGGATCCGGGTTCGCGGCCAGCCTCAGCTCTCTCTCTCTCTCTCTCT
>PVJS01013905.1:0-41294 GCA_004027185.1 Glis glis
TGTGTGTGTGTGTGTGTGTGTGTGTGTGTGTGTGTGTGTGTGTGTATGTGTCTGTCTGTCTGTCTTGTACTGGGGATTGAACCCAGGGGCGTTCTACCTCTGAGGTATACACCCAAGCCCTTTTTATTTTGAAACAGGGTCTTGTTAAATTGCCAAGGATAGCCTTGAACCTGTGATCCTCCTGTCTCAGCCCAAGTGCTGCCTGTTTTTTTTAAGTTACAAACTATTTTTTTGCAACAACCCCTTTTTTCCAGTAAAACCTAACACAAGAATCCAGTGTTTATGTCAATTAAGTGAAGTAGTTCTACCTCTAATCCTGCAGCTTGATTTCTTGAACTTCTTTATCTTCTTTCATCTAAGGTCTGGGACACTTCCCATGAGACTTGGCTTCTTGGTCACTACAAGGAAGCCATTAGCATAACATTCTAGGATGCTATAGTATAGTTTATTTTTCATGTTTGAGATGCTTCATATGCTCTTGGCTCTAATGAACTTTATTTGTAGTCTTTGAAGCAGTTGGCACGTTTGAAATATTTTTTACGTAGCTAATTGTTATACTAAATCTATTTCTAAAGGTACTTTGTCTATGCTTTCTTAATATATTATTATTATTTTTATTTAGATTGAATCATTGCTATTCCGTTAATGACTCAGATGATACATCACAGGACTTTGGTCCACAAGCATTCCAGCTGTTATCTGCTGTGGGCATCTTAGAGGAAAAATTTGGAATAGGGGTTCCAATTTTATTTCTCCGAGGATCTGTAAGTATATCTGTGAATGACCTTTATAGTTCTTTTTTTTTTTTTTTTTGCAGTACTGGGGATTGAACGCAGGGGCGTTCCACCTCTGCGCTATGCCCCCAGCCCTATTTTTTATACTTTATTTTGAAACCGGGTCTAATGAAGTTGCGGAGGGCCTCACTAAGTAGGGAGAGAGAGAGACAAGGAGAGAGAGAGCGAGAGAGCTGAGGCTGGCAGTGAACCCGGATCCTCTGGTCTCCACCTCCCAAAGTACTGGGATTACAAGCGTGCGCCACCACGCCCGGCTTATAGTTCTTCTTTTACTCCTATTACACTTCAGAGATTTGTTGTGTTTGATTGTAGCTTTGGCTTTAGATGAGTTACTAGAAACTCAGAGAGTCTTGTTAAGTTCCATTTAAACACTGCATTCATTACTGTTGACAAAACTTACATGTGTCATAGCTATTGCTGTTTTGATGTTCCAGTCTGATGTTCAGCTCTGAATCTCAGCCTGGAAGTATTATATTTGTCACATTGCAATTGGGTGAATCCCTAGACTGGTTTTTCTTAGGATAATTAAGGAAAGTTAACTTTCGTTGTGTCAGGGGACTGGTAGAACAAAATTATATCTTTTGGTACCCAGGAAACTATTAAATTCTTTAAGCAAACCTGTAGTTTCAGGGATTATTTTGTAAATGTTTAAGTTTAGTAATATTTGGCAGCACATTTTTTCCTTCCTTCCTGTTTTGTACCAGAAGTATTTAAAATTCTAAGAAAGTTTTTTTTCCTCTACCAATGAATAGTCTCAATTCCTCCCTCCCTTCCTATCTCCCTGCCTGCCTGTCTGCCTGCTTTTTATTGATTAGTGTGCCCGTATCATGTTAACAAACTGCAGGAAAAATATGACTAAGACAGTGAAAAGAGCTTTTTCCATAGTCCTTTTGTTTATATACTTTATTCCTAATTTAGAAGTCTGTAAAACAAAATAAAGTATTTTATATTGATACTGAATGAACCAAGGTTGGAAGATGAGGTATTTGCAAATATATATATTTATATTTATATACAATATTCTTTATAATAGATTAAATTTCTTTTTAAAAATTAAAAAAAATAATTTAAGTAAGCATTTATTTGATAAACACTCAACTGTTCCATGTAAATATTTTTTGAGTTTTTATTTTGCTTAGAAAAAACATGTTAAGTTAGTTGAGAAATATTTTTAATGAAATATGTTGAAAGTATATGTTAGCTTTTTCAGTTTTTGATGTTTTAAAAATCTGAATGGAGTTTAAAATTTTGTTCTTAAATCACAAGTTTGGTTAGAATTAAGTAGAAGTGTTGCATAGGAAACATTGTTTTAGCTGCTATGAGTAATACCAAAATTTTTAAAAAAGAACTTAAGTTCAAGGGACAGCTTAAATATAATTGAAATCTATAAAATTTTCTTCTATCTTTTTCACCTTTAAAACCTGTGTATCTCAGTTGAATGTATAGTTTATGAAAATTATCCTTGTTTTAATTTGATATTATCCAGCCATATTCAGTATCAACAAATAAGTGTAAGTGGGCTCCTAGACAAACTTGAACTGGCCACAAGAGGGATCAAATTTCACCTGTTATTTTAAAACCAAGTCAGACCACTTACACTGACAGTGTCTTCTGGGAGTCCTCAAATTAAGAAGTTTATCCTTTGTGAAATTTTATACTACCCTTGCTAGATAAAAGTGTAAAACTTTTTAAAAAGTACCACTTAACTGAAAATTTATAGACACTAACTGCAGTGAAAATAAGGCAAGTTCCCCATCCCCCCATTTCAGTGATCTTGATATCTACTGGGATATTTTTAAAAAATATAATTGCAATGCCTTTGAGAATTGGTTCCTCTTTACCAATTTAGGACAAATTAATATCTTTGTAGATAATTTTGATCTGTAAAATGATGTGTCTTAAACTGAGAATTACTAGAGTTTTTAAAAAGAAATATATGCGTGTATATATGTAAATATAACATGTATATAGATAGGTAAAACAAACATAGTTTTAGTAGTATATGATTCTCTACACATGACTTCTAAATAGTATAAGCATTTATGCATAGTAATAGTATTGCATAAGGAACTTTTTAAAGTTATCTAAATAGCTCGCCATGTAAAAATCTTTAAACACCATATGTAAATATTTGATAAGATATACAGTGACCTTAATTATATATATTAGAAAACAGAAATAGTCACTAATTTCCATAACAGATTAAGTGAAACATCTTTTTGGATCACATTATCAAAGTACTAAACCTTAACATGGCCCCAACATTAGATAATACTTTTGATAGATGATTTGACCTAGGCAGCCATTGCAACTATTGGTAGTTTTAATCACCTTCTGTAATTTTCAAAGTAACCAAGAGGAGGGGGCTCTCCATTTAATTTTCTGGATAAGCTGTTTCATCTGATTGAAATATATTTCTAGGGATAATTATTGTTACTTTGCCCTTTGGTTTTATTTTGAACATAGGATTAACAGCTCAACATGACTTTCTGAAGCTGTAAACTGGTAGCTGTGTGCTTCTTTGGCATGTAGGAAGTGGGAAAGAGGCAAAAAAAAAAAAGTGTAAGAGAAGCAATGGATTGTTTTGTACTTAAGCTGGGCATGGTGGCACACACTTGTAATCCCAGTACTTGGGAGGCTGAGACCAGAGGATCCAGGTTTGGGGCCAGCCTCAGCTACTTTGTGAGGCCCTCCGCAACTTAGTGAGACCCTGTTTCAAAATAAAGAACAAAAAATAGGGCTGGGGGTATAGCTTGGAGGTAGGATGCCCCTAGGTTCAATCCCCAGTACTGCAAAAAAAAAAAAAGAACTTAGGAATTTAGAACTTCATGAGTTGAAGTTTATAACTATTTTTCCACTCATTATTAAACATTTATTTTTGTGTAAGGTACTATATTGTGTTTTTAGGGGAATATAAAAGGTTTATTTAGGTAAGTGAAGGTACAGTTTAAGAGATAGAAGGTTACGTTTGAGAGAAAGGTTCAGGAATGGTCCATTTCCCGAAGTGGAAAATGGCCACCATATTGTGTTTTGTAGGGGACCAAAGCTGAATTACATGAGACTTAACATCTAGGATGGAAGATATTACTTGGGAAGAAATAATATAAAGTAATATAGGAAGAGATAAAGGATATGTGTACAGATATGAACTATTATAGACATTTTAAAGAGGGCATGCTTAAAGGAATTAGAAAAGTCTTTGTGAAGGTATCACTGGAGCTTTCTACCTTGTGGAGGATGGAATGAGGGAAGAAGGGATGGAGGAGAATGTCAATCCTAGCTAAAGAATTATTAAAACACAATTGTGATTTTTAAAGAAGTTAATTTGGAAAAAGGGCAAGTTGTTTTTGTTGTTTGTTGTGTTTTGTTTTAATTTTTTCTTCTCTTTATCAAATACTGGAGCAAAAAAGTGCTTTTATAAGAAACTGATACTTTGGGTGGTATGCCCTGGCCAATCAGTTCTCTTTATTCAAGCTCTAACTCATCACTTGATAGATTCCCACATTCCATGATATGCCAGTTTTGTTGACCCTTATTTGTTTTTGTACCAGATTTTTTTTTTGGGGGTGGTACCGGGGACTGAACGCAGGGCCGTTCTACCTCCGCGTAACACCCCCGGCCCTATTTTTTTTTTTATGCTTTATTTTTGAAACCGGGTCTCACGAAGTTGCAGAGGGCCTCACTAGGTAGAGAGAGAGAGAGAGAAAGAGAGAGGAGAGAGAGAGGAGAGAGAGAGGAGAAAGAGAGAGAGAGAGAGAGAGAGGGATAGATCGATCGTGCGCGTGTATGCGCGCTGAAGTTGGCCGCGAACCCAGATCCTCCGGTCTCCGCCTCCCAAAGTACTGGGATTACAAGCGTGCGCCACCACGCCCGGCTGTACCAGATTTTTAAGGGAAAAAAATGAGATGAAAATTTCTCAATTTGAGACTTCATCCCATAGAAGTATATAGAGTTGTAGAGCAAAGACTGGCAGAAGGACTTTTGCCCTGTCACCTTATTTTACTTGAAACTTGAGTTAAAATGAAAGTTAAATGACCTGGCCTGGGTTGCACTGTCATTTTGTTCCAGAACCAGGATGAGCAAGCAGCTTTCCTGACTACTAGTCTAGTACCTTTTGTTTGATCAAATGATGTAGAGATACTAGAATGAAGATTTGTGGTTGGTTGATAAGTGATGTGTGTAGAAAATTTTCCCCTCTTAAAAATCAGTACCCAAATCCCTGTATTCTCTCTATAGCAGTTTTCTTCCATCAGTGGATAAGCCAGAAAATTTAAGTTGAGAACACTGAAGCAATTAATGGAGGATGACTTGCTCAGAGTGAGAAATCATTAAGCATTTATTGTTGTTGTTGAGAATCCTTATCATATTCTATTTTAATTGTTTTTTTGTTGTTGTTATTGTTAAATGTTACTGGCTCAGTTTAGGTTTCTAGTTGAAATGAGAATATATGATTCCTTTAAAACAAAGATGCTATTTATCAAAGAGCAAAGATAATTCATTCTCTGCATGGTGATTAACATGGAAACAAGACAATGTGAATTTATCCACATAGTGCACAGTATTCACAATGATTGTAGATCATAAAGAGAAGAGAAACTTACTCCTAACTAATTAGAAAAAGTCTAATTGCTTCATACTAATAGATATGAACATTCATGTCAGGGTTTTTTGCACAGGAAAGGAAAAGCTAGAAGAATAATTTTTAGTATCTAGAGAGCTAGTAAATGCTAGTTAGGCAACTTAATACCTTTGGTGTTACTAATTTGCAAGCAATAGAGTCACTTACTCAAAGGTGAGCAGATGTACAGGACCATTAGCAAGTGTCCTAGGGAAAACTAGATACTGTCAGGTTAAGAAGTTCAGGTTGAGTTTAAGTATCAACTGTTAACTAGTAAAAAGAACATTGATATAATCGAGTCAGGCTCTGTCCTATTTGCTCACTTAATCTATAGAATATCCCCAAGAGATAGAAACTATTATTATATTTGTATGTCAGGTGAGGTGATAGAAGCACAGTTAAGTAACTTGCCAGAGATATGACTTGAACCCAGATAATCTGGTTTAAGAACCTACACATGTATGCATGTTGGTTATGTATGTGTGTGCCCACATAAAAATAAAAATTAGAGCTAGTTGTCTAGAGGCCTCTGTTCTAATCCTAGTTGTAGTACACATACACAGTTTGACATATCTTTGAGCCTCTGATTATTTGTTAGCAATACGAGTAGAAAATGACTAAGATGGATCAAACAGCTTCAACTTTCCTTCTGGCTTTGAAATTCTGTGATGTTTTATTTCATTTATTTTTTGTTGTTGTTGTTTTGTGCTCAAATAAACTTTAATTACACAAATTACTTTTGCTAAACCCAGTCATTCTCTTTTCCCCTAGGGGGCTCCAGCTTCATCACTATCACAGAAGGTAGAATAAGATAGTATAACAGGGTCAGTCAGAGCCCAAACTATACATATTTCACATACATTTTCACTTATCTACCAGGTTTTCCTCAAACCCAAGTACTTCTTTGAGTTAAGTATATTCTGTTGCCAAGGGGAAAAGGGGTTTCTGTATAAACAGGCCCAAAAATGAATTGTGCAAAACCTCAGGCCTCCCTCCTTCCTTTGGAAGTTTCAACTGTGGCAGAAAGTAAGATGGAACTTTTTTTTGCATGTGTGTGTGGCACTGGGGATTGAACCCAGGGGCATTCTACCTCCCAGCTACACCCCCAGCCCTATTTTATTTTTAATTTAATTTTTTTGGCACTGGGATTTGAGCCTAGGGGCATTCTACCTCCAAGCTACACCCCCAGCCCTATTTTATTTTGAAACAGGGTCTCACTAGGTTGATGAAAGTCTCACTACTTGCTGAGGCTGTCCTCGAACCTGCCGATCTTCCTGTCTTGGCCTCCCAAGTACTGGGATTCCATGTGTGGCTTATTTTTAATTTTGAAACAGGGTCTCGTTAAGTTGCCAAGGGCCTCACTAAGTTGCTGAGGCAAACCACGCACCTACAATCCTGTCTCAGCCTACCGAGTACTGGGATTACAGGTGTGCCACCATGCCCGGCTAAGATGGAACTTCTTAAGAATAAATTTTCTGGTGCTATTCCCTAGGTTTCCCCTTAGTGTCTATTCCCCTTTGGTCACAGATCTTACTGGCACAATGATTATGGCTTGGCTGGGTGTCAGAGGTGTACTGATGAAGGTGGATGGACTCAGGGTGAGGACAGCAGCAGCTCTATGGGGCTGAGGATCTGTGGTACTGAGGTACTAGGGAAGGGGGGCTCTGTCTTCATTCTGACCCACTGAGTCAATAAAGCACTGAGGGAGCGAGAACCCAGACTCTTGAGGGTGCCATAGAGAAAGAGCCAAAGTCACTGACTGTACCACTCCACCAGCCAGAGGTAGAAAGGATTTACTCTTAAGAGATTTGGTAGAGCCCCTAAAACAAACACGTTGCACGTGGATAAAGGGAGAGTTATCATGGTGAGATGGAATAAAATTCACACAAGCTAAAAGACAAGACCCCAGGACTGAATAGTCTGAGAAAGGCCTGGACCCCCGGGGGGGGAGGGGACAAAGGGACTGAATGAAGGAGGCAAGTCAGGGAGAACACATCCACGGTAGCCTAAGAAACTGGCAATAGTTTGAGGGAAAGGTTGACTGTATGCCTAGCTTTCACAGGGTAGGGGACCGAGGAAGATGACTAAGATATTGCACAGAGGACCCCAACACTGAATTGTTGGAGCTATAGGTCACTTGGGGCAAAGTAAAACAGCTTCAGACATTTTCAAAATAGGGCTGGCCAAGAGCATGATTAGGAACTCCAGTGATGGACAGACTAGAGACCCTCTGGCACCTCAAGCCCTGAGTGGGTCAGCAGCTCTCCATCCCAAAGAGCAAACGCAGGCCCGGAAATCTGTCTGTAGCGTGTGGATCACAGAGACTTGGCTCACATCCACCAGGCTCAGCTTCTTGGCCTCATACTCCAGCAGCAGCCCCACCTTCTCTGGCTGCCCGATACCCTCAGTTGGGGCTTTCTCGTTGGCCAACATGATGTGCCACTTGCATTGGGCATAGGAGAACACTCAGGAACGATCATCAAGACCAATGCAGTTATCCCGGGACATGTCCACATCTGCTACTCCTATCCGGAATTGCTGAGAGTGCTTCACTGTCACCTCCCAGTAGTGTCTGCCACCGGTGACCGCTGTGTCCGCCAGCACCACTGCCCACTCCCGGAATTGCTCCACATTCAGGGCCACAATGCTACCAAGCCATATTTGACACCTGTGTCACCTCTGAAGAGTGCCAGGCTGCTGTGAGCGGCTTTTTCTTCCAGTTTGAAAGTAATACCTCTCCGGGATTCCACGGCGGCAGCCCCACATTGCTTGGCTCCCCAGCGGCACAAGCGCCACGAACGTGCAAAGGGCAGCGCCATCTTGCGCCACGGCTGTGCAGGGCACGCCCCCTGGCGGCGGCGCTATTTCATTTATTTTAAAATAATTTTTGTGTATATGTAAGGTATATAGCACGATGTTATATATGTAATAAAATGGTTACTTTAGTAAAGCAAAATATCCATTATCTCATATAGTTATCCATTTTTTGGTTTATTTTTGTGACAAGAGCAGCTAAAATCTATTCATTTAGCAAAATTCCAAATACAATGCTGTTTTTATTAAGTATAGTCCTTATGCTGTATATGAGATCTTTAGACTTGTCTACCCTAGATATATGGTGTGTGGTTTTAAACATTCTGCTCAAATCAACCCCAAGTGAGGGTAAACATAGGCAGGGATCATTAATAAGAAATCCATGTCGTATGTGGGTATTGTATTTGCCTAAGTTTTGTTCTAATAACATTTTGTAAATATAATCATCATGAGACTAAAATTCATTATTTCTCTATTTTAATGAAAATTCTATTTTTAATTTTAAAATTTAATAGACAGCAGGTTACAGACTCTGTTAACTACTGCTCTTGGAAGCCTTTATTTTCCACTGTATTTAGGCACTGCTGCTTGTTCTCTGGTGGGAACTTACTCTACTTTACCTGCATTCATCCTAGCTTCCTTTTTAGAAGGATTGACCTTAAATAGGCTATTTTGGAAACCTATGCTTAGAAATAGTGACATAAGTGAATTAGTATGTATCTGTGATATGATTTGTTTTTTCAGCTGTATACTTGGGAAGATTTTTAAGTATTAAAGCAATTTATCTTTGCATTTAAGTATTCTTAAATGTCATTCTTGTTCTGCCTGTTTTAGAGTGCTTATATTCACAATTTTAGCACTCCACAATGATAAATCTATAACCATAGTGTTCTCATCAGTTGAATAATGCCAATATATTTTAAATAGAGAGGTTTACAGTTCCCTGAGTTGTGTCTGCAGTAGCTCATCCTATATATTCTTTTAATTTTGTTCCCTGATTTATTTATTTATTTATTATTTATTTATTTATTAATTTATTTATTTTTGTAGTACTGGGGATTGAACCCAGGGGTATTCTACCTCCAAGCTACACCCATAGCCCGATTTTTTATTTATTTTGAAACAGGGTCTCACTAAGTTGCAGAAAGCCTCACAAGTTGCTGAGGCTGGCCACGAACCTGCGATCCTCCTGTCTCAATTGCCCAAGTACTGGGATTACAAGCATGCGCTACCATGCCTGGCTTCCCTGGATTTTAGTATGCATATGTTGTTAAACCTTTCTTAGAGTATAGATGAAATGTAAAATTGTTGAATTTGTCTGATTCTAAAACTTTAGTCTGGGAGCTGGGTTTGGTGGCACACAACAGACTAACTTTCCCAATGTTTCTAGAACTTGATGACTATGAAGAGTCTCCCATAGCAATTCTGTCTTCACCTAGGGAAAAAAAACCTCACAACATCAGCGGTTTAACATGCACCTGTTTTTCCTGGTATATCTCAGTGAATCAGCTAAATCATAAATGATTAAACTTAAAAGCACAGTAAAAACAACCATTCTTGGTAGCTATGAATTGTTCCAAGACTATCAGGTCTCATTATCTTTTAACACTCATGGTTAACACTCATGGTTCCAGAATTGAACTGTACATTGCAATCACTTTTTAAAACAATAATGTATGTTAATCAAAGGTATAAATAACAAAGTTTAAATATTCCAAACACATATCCAGACATATACATTGGGAAATGCAAATTATATGTGAAATTTTCTGTTTAAAACATAAAAGAAACACTATTTTGATGATATATTTATTTGTGAGTTCGATATTCAGAACAAACAGGATAGGTATAACATTTTTTAGGTTTTTTAGATTTTTTTAAATCCAAAGAATTGATAGATGGGTTTGTCTTTTACTTAGTCTATTTAATTGAATACATTTTTAGATTGTAATTTGATTCCTAATTTCAGAGTTCTCAGCGTATTGCAGATAAATATCGCAGTCACAATTTTTTTGGCTCTGGCAAAGATCAACCAGAGAGTTGGTGGAAGGCCCTTTCCCGTCACCTCATAACTGAAGGATTCTTGGTAGAAGTTCCTGGGCATAACAAATTTGCAAAAATTTGCACCCTTACAAAAAAGGTAAACAGTGTAGAAATCTACTTGTTTGACTTAGTTGTTCTCACTGAACATTAAGATTCTTCTTGCTGTTGGTAGGGTAAAGCTTGGCTTGGTAAAGCCAATGCAGAACCTCCTCAGAGGCTTATTGTTCAAAGTAATGGAGAATTGTGTCAAAGGAAGCTTCTTCAGCCAAGGTATGTTTTTCAGGGTTTTTTTTTCCCCCTGTTACCTTCTGTGTTTTTGTTGCTGTTTAAATGATTCAAATCATACCAATTTGTAGTTACCACACAGGTAAATGAGTTGCCTGTTTGTTTTTTATACTTTAATCAGTTTTGGCCAAAGGAGCCATGAGAAAAAGATAAATCATAGAATACTGTATTGGTTGATAGGAAGTAGCTGACCATTACATTTAGAAAGCTCCTTTTCATTGATTAAGCCACATTGAGATGAATGCTGAAGAATTCACATATTTCATCTTATGTGTAGAAGGTGGGAAGGGAATATACTTGTTGCCTACTTTTTAGCACCTTTACATATTATTGATCATGTATGAGTTTTTTCT
The DNA here is from genome assembly GCA_004027185.1 of Glis glis. Classification (NCBI taxonomy): domain Eukaryota; kingdom Metazoa; phylum Chordata; class Mammalia; order Rodentia; family Gliridae; genus Glis; species Glis glis. The sequence continues at coordinate 10,908 of PVJS01013905.1, forward strand.
TTCAAACTTCTTCCTTTTAAAATTAGTTTTCAAAGTTGTGAGTCTAAAAGGGTAATATCTCATGTGCTTTTCTGAGAGTGGAGATTGATTCATGATTAGCTAATTGCATTTTAACATTTGAGATAATTTAATTTTACTATTTTTCAGTTCTAAAACTGTATCTTCAGGCAGTGAACAGCATTCCTCTAATCAAATACCAATTGAATTAACTGCAGAGAAGACGGTTTGTTTTAAAGAGGTGGTTCTTATTTATTCCTATTGATTCAACTCTTGTTTTTAAATGTTATATATTCTTCCAACTAAGGAGAATGGCACAAATAACAAATCATAAATGACAGATGATTTCTGGAACCAATGGAATTACAAATATTTGAGAAAGTAGCTTATTTTGATTCTTTTGAGCCTATTTGTTAACTTATTTGCCTTGGAGTTTTTAAACAATATAATACTGTTAGAAAAATAAGCCATATTCCTAAATATTCTCATGAAAGGTACCACAGCATATAAGCATAAATGCACACACTCACACACACTTTCTTGCTTTATTGAGATCTTAGCTGTCACAGATTAAATACCCACAGGCCAACATTAGTTAATTAGAACATGGAAAATGGACAAATTTTTCTGCTTTATTAAAGTATGCAGAATGCAATTGAATCAATTTTGTAACCTGGACTCTTGGTATGTCTTAGAGTATTCTTTTGATCACTTAAATTTATAATTTTCGGAGGAATGGAACATTGACTTATGTGGATTTTTTTTGTTTTTGTAGTTTTTTTGGTACTGGGGATTGAACCCAGGGACAGTCTACCTCTGAGCTACACCCCCAGCCCTATTTTATTTTTATTTTGAAACAGGGTCTTTCTAGGTTGATGAGAGTCTTGCTTCTTGCTGAGGCTATCTTCAAATCTGCGATCCTCCTGTGTTAGCCTCCTAAGTACAGGGAGTACAGGTGTGCACCACCATGCCTGATGCTTTTTTTATTTGTACTGGAGATTGAGCCCAGGGCCTCGCGCATGCTGGACAAGTGCTGTGCCACTGAGCTATACTGCAGCCCATTTTATTTTGAGACGGGGTCTCACTAAGTTTCCCAGGCAAGCCTCAAACTTGCCATCCTCCTGTCTCATCCTTCTGAGTGGCTGGGATTAGAGGCATGCATCATAACACTTGGCTATTGGATTGTATTTTTTAACTTTCTTTATAATTTTAGCAGTTGATACCTCAAGAGTTTAGTTTGAGTTGGTTTATTTTATGACCTGGTTAGTCAGAGGAAAAATTGTTATTGTGAGATTTTGTATCTTTTTTTTTCTTTGTACTTAAATGTTTAATGAAACCTAATTTTTTTTAATGGATCTTTATATGTTTGAAAGCAGTCTAACTGGGAGAAGATGTATTCTTACAAAGCACCTCATAAAATGTCTTCTGGGAGTAACATTCCTATAAAAAGGTATAGAGTTCTAAATTTTTATTTTATACACTTGTATTATCAACACTATTTGTTTTTCTTTTCAAAAGGGAAAGTACTATCAAATACTGAGCTATTTTATTGGCAAAAGGAAGCTAAAGCATAAACCTTCAGTAGTATAATTATAAAGCTCACCCATATATTGGTATTATTAATATAAACTAATAGCTAACGTTGCTTGGGTGTTACTTTTTGACAGGTTCTATGTTAAATGCCAAGCATTCTATATGAAGTGTCTCATTTAATTCTTATAACCTATGAGTTAGCTACTATTGTTTTTCCCTGTTCTGTAGTTGGAGAGACCAAGGGTTAAGAAGTTAACTAACTTGTTCAAGAGCATATCACCAATGGTAGAGATGGTTTTAAAATCTGTATTTGTCTACCTCTAGCATCTAACCACTGTTACTGTGTTTGTATGAAATATACCCACTCCATTAAAAAAAATATTATTGGCAATATAAAATGGTAAACATAAGAATTAGAAGAGGTAAAAGCAGTGTACCTGTTGTACTTGTAGGCTTACTGTTTGACTTGCATTGAGGGCCAAAGCCTCTGGCACAACTGTTCAGCTTTGCTGTTGTAAGCTCAAAGAAACCATTGATAATATGTGAAGGAGTAAGTGTGCCTGTGTACCAGTAAAACTTTATTTGTGGATACTGAAGCTTCAATTTCATATAGTTTAACAGGTCACAGGATGTTCTTCTTTTGATATTTTAACCCTTTAAAAATACATAAACCACATTTTTAGCTAATAGCCCTTACCAAAATAGATGGATGTGGCCTGTGGACTGTTGTGTACCCCCCCCCCATTGATCACTTTGTTGTGGAGGGAATGGCTTGTAGGAGGGTCAGAGTTATTCTAGAGACACAAACATGGAAGCTGTTGCAGTAGTGTTTGTTAGAGGTGATGACAGCATAGTTAAGGGAGGTGGCAGTGGGCATAGAGAGAAAGAGCTGTATGTATGTATGTTTTTGTCACTCATACCCCAGTGTGATGTGTAATTACAGAGCACCAGATAAAAGTATATAAAAATAGATATTTAGGATAAGTGGTGTGTGGGGGAGGGGGGCTGGGGATTGATCCCAGAGCATCACACGTGTGTGGTAAGCACTCTAGCACTGAGCTATACCCCAGCCTGGAGACAGAATTGTTAGGACTTGGGTGATTGAAAAGGGTTAAGGAAAGTGGAGGACTTGAAGATGACTTCAATTCTTTCTTTGAGTGCTGGATAAGAATGTCATCATTCCATTCACTGGGAAATACAAGGGAACAGGGAAACTGGTGGGAGGGATTGGTAATTTAGAGGCTGAAGTTAAAGTCTGGAGTTTAGTGATAGACATACTGAGTTTGGGATACCTGTGGAATGGTTCAGAAATTGATTTAAATGTGTGGAATTAGTGTACAAAAGTAAGTAGGATGCTTATATATTGATAACTATTATTTTAAAATTCATTTAAATTTTCACTAAATAATACATATAAAAAGTCAGTCGGTACTTAGAGGCTTATAACAAAGTATACCAGACCACATCTTTCCCAAACCTACTTTTTCCTATTCTCAAAGCAATCATTCTTAAATCTTCTAGCTGATTTCTCTGGTATTTGCCTCCATATTTCTAAGTGATATGCTTAGGGTACTATTTTTCGATTTATCAATTTTAGAAATTTTCTATTGAGCCGGGCGTGGTGGCGCATGCTTGTAATCCCAGTACTTGGGAGGCTGAGACTGAAGGATCCGGGTTCGCGGCCAGCCTCAGCTACTTAGTGGAGACCTCCGCAACTTAGTGAGACCCTGTTTCAAAATAAAGAGTACAATAGGGCCGGGGGTGTAGCTCAGAGGTAGAATGACCCTGGGTTCAATCCCCAGTACCACAAAAAAAAAAAAAAGAAATTTTCTGTTGACTTCCTGTCAGGGTAGGTTTCCCTCCTTTAGTCCTCCCTCCATAATATTATAACATAATATTTCCCTCCTTTTGTCCTCCCTCTATAATAAGTTTTGGTCATATTAACAACTTGATATTACAGTATTATGACCACACAAATATTATATATGACTAAGCTAAACTGTTGTTATGGTCACCACCTTTATTTTTCCTGGTATTAATAACTGTCTCTTTTTTTTTCTTGGTTTTATTATTCCATTTACTAATTTTTATTTTCACCTATACCAATCTCTTTTTGTTTGTTTACTCTCTTGGAGAATTCCTTTACCTTTTATTGCCTTCAACCTAGTGAACATTGAATTTTAGTTATCAAATATTTAATTACTAAGAATTCTTGTTCTCTGTATGTTTCTTTAATTATGTATAACAATCTTTTCTTATTTCATGGATATAGTATCTGCACTTACCTTTCTGATGATATTCACTATAATTATTTTGAATTTTTCTTTTGTGCACTTCTGATAGTATTCGTAGATAACACATTACTTTATAAACTTTTTTGACATATATTTCTGCCTCAGGAATGTTACCCAGAATTTTGCCAGTACATTCAATAATAAATTACTTTTGTGATTGTATACAGTATATACAATAATAAATTACTTTTATGAAATAGTTTAAAATCATTTTGCAAAAAGCACATTAATATGAAGATTCTGTAGATACAAGCTAAAGGTTAATATATAATTTAAAGCAAATTTGTTATTTTCTCAATTAACCTGATAGTAGCAATACTTTGAACTGGAGTTATCTTTCCTCAGGTTCAAGTCTACTTATTTTAGTGATAGGATTTGATAATTGTGGAAATGAAACCTTACTTTACACCATAGTTTCTGTTGAGAAGCAAGAATTTATTTTAAATTTGACATCTTCTATATAGACTATTCTAGACAATTTATTTTAATGAGCAATTCCTCTTTAGAATATCTAGTTTGCTAGCATCACCTTTCATACCACATTTGGTAATTGGGTATAGTCTCTCCCTCTTTAGAGAAGTCAAAAACAGAATTACTTCTTTTGCCTTATATTGATTTGTTTGATTTTGAGGGAAATTCTGAGTAACCTTATGTTTCTCCACCAACCAAAATCAGTGATTTAAAATCAGCAATCATAGATTGAATCACTACTGGTTAAAAATGTTATCTTCAGTATGGATAAGGAATATTTTTTTCTAAAGCATTTGGTTGGGGAGGAGGATAGGACAGATCTTGTCCTTGAGCACATTAATTTTGTAAAGAACTCAAATTGCAGTTTTAATTTCACCATTATAATGAATGTATTTGATCCAAAATGTTCAAAATCTAGACTGTTGCCTAGATATTTTTGCAGTTTGTTGAAATAAATTGCCTAGCATTGGGATGAATAAATGTTAATACTGACTTGGAAAAATGTTCTAATTTGGGGGGCAGAATAAAAAGTAAGCTAGGAAAAAGAAAAGCTTTTATTGTTTACTTTCTTTTAAATATTTCAGTATCCTGATGCAGTCATCAGAAAAATATTACAGTGTCTCAGAACCTGTTATTTCAGCCCAAGAGCAAGAGACTCAGGTAAGACATTTGTGAAAAGATAATTAATTTATGAGAGGGGAGTTAGTATTTATGCATGTTTAAATATATGTTGCCAGTATGTAAGAAAATGTTCTTTAGCTAAGAATCTGAGATAGAGTTCAGTTTATTTTCATCTTAAGGTAAAACACATATTTTCATTTTAAGGTATCTGAAGCTCTAAAAATAAAATCTGACTTTTTTCTATGTATATAGACTGCTGAGTTGTTTCTTTGTTTTCATTCAGACTATGTTATATGGCAAATTGGTAGAAGCTAGGCAGAAACATGCCAGTAAGATGGATGTACCCCCAGCCATTCTGGCAACAAATAAGATACTGTTGGATATGGCCAAAATGAGGTAAACTGTCTATTTGTGTATGTTCTGGTTTATTTTCCTTTGATGTACTATATATCATTAAGTCATAATGATGGCTTCAACTATCAGATCTGGAAGGTAACTCCCAAATCTCCCATGTTGCTATGCTGATCTCTTTGTTGACCTTTAGTTCCACATTTCTGCATGAGTGAAAAGCAGCTATTTATAGCAATCGGATTCAATATTTATAAAAATCAACTCATTGTCCACTCACCTTCTCTACATGCATCATCCAAATGACAAAACCTCTCTTAATTTTCCATTTTATTTAGTCATGCTATCATGTTCTTTAGTACATGTTTAAAACCTGTTATTTTTTTTACTCCTCAGACATATATCTCCTTCTTCTTATTTAGTTTTTAGATCTTTTCATTTAAATGTTCTTGAGCATATGTCTCTGTGTTTTCTTGCCTCTTAATGGCACCAAGTTTGTTCAGACCATTTAACTTCAGTCTATTGCAAAAGCCTATTAACTGGTCACTCTTCAGTATGAAGTTAATTTTCTTTTATGTTATACTCCTGCTGAAATGATTTCCTACTGCTTTAGCTTCTTTAGCCTAGAACTCAAGTCCCTCCATTTATGGGCTCCGAGTCACAGAACTTGGAATGGTTTACTTACTGGCTTGTTTACCATTTATTGAAGACCCCTTTCACATATTTCATATATTCAACTTTCACATCTTTATTTATTTACAGTGCTACGTATTCCTTGTAGTTTCCTTGATTCCTCAAAACTCCTCTTCAGAAATCATTAAGGTCTAGCTTTACTACTTTTTCTTCCATGACGCCTCACGTGGGTTCTAAGCATGCTTTTATGACACTTATCATGCAATGCTTTATTAATTTTTTGTAATTAGTAATAGACATAATGTACATCTTCTAGATTTTAACCTCTGAATAAAGATATTTGTTCCTCATCTCTTTGTGTCTTTCCTAGCACCTTGCACAATGTTTAATAAACAAACACTAGGTGGTTAATAAATATTTAGAAGAAATTATTCCCAAAGAACAGTTGCTGAGTAGTTATAGTTTTCTTTAAACTTCCTTTAAAAAAATTGTTTCTAGGAGGGGAAGATACAAGATGGCAACGGAATAGGGGCCCCTAAACGAGCCTGTCTCAAAACCGCCTTGGGGGCTCAGAACTGAACAACATCGCACATCCATAGAAGAACCAAAACTCAATATCCGGTAACCTGAGTACAACTATACAGACACAGAGTTTACCAGCTATAGAAGCCCACAGAAAACTGCAATCCCATGTCGGCAAGATTGGAAAGGAACCATCTTCCCCCGGATCCTACAGCCGGGGCTAATAGCCACCCCCCCAGCAAATCGGGGAGAGGAACCGGAGCAGAATTCTGTGAGTGGTGGGGCCATCCCAGCAGCAGATTGTGAATACCCTTCAAAGGCTTCCCTAGCGTGGACTCCTGCCAGAGCCATGCACTGCCCCCCCCACTGTGCTATGAGCCCGTGTGATCATAGCGCAGTGTGATCCCGCAACACCTGTGCCTCAGATCCCCACGCCCTCCGGCGCTGCTACCTGAGACCCAGAGCCTGTACCTTTTTCACCTGCGAGGGAGCTTCTGTGCCATGCTTCAGAGCCTGGATACCCTCCGACTCTGCCACCCGAGACCCATGCATCCCTCTGTGCTGCCTCAGAATCAGGGCACGCTCTGCTGCCACCACCTGAGATCCAGGAGTCCGCGCACTTCCCTGGGAACTGTGAGCGATCCTCTGTGCCGTGCCTCAGTGCCTGTGCACCCTCAGGCGCCACCACCCGATATCCAGAGTCCACACCCCCACTTGGGCCCGCGTGAGACACTCAGCACCGCACATCAGAGCCTTGGCAACCTCCGGTGATGCCTCCCGAGACCCGGAGCATATGTGCACCCTTTGGGGCCCGCGCCTCAGGAACGAGGCATCTTCCAACACTGTCACCTGTGCCTCGGAGCCCACATCCAACACTGTGCCTCGAACTGTGCCTCATATGCTAACACCCGAGCTCTGGAACCTCCGTGCCCCCCCCATGCACACACACCACGCCCCAGTCAACCAGATGGGAGGGAACCACAGCCTGCAGCGTACTGACCCAATTGGGTCTACAGGGACCATCAAGAGGTCTTATACATAGAAAGGAAGATGATGTGGAGGCAACAGAAACACAAAATTGAAAGCCTTGAAAATACGAGAATGAGGAATAGTGAGGAAACAAGAAACAAAATGCATCAAGTGAGATTACTGATACAGACCTACAGGAAATGCAAGACAGAAAATTCAGGATTTTGATCTACAGAATGAGGAACGGCCTCAAAGAAAGTGTAGAGAAGATGAAGGAGGCAGTTGAGGCTCTAAGAAAGGATCAGAAAGAAACACTGAACGAAATGAAGGAGTTTATAAACCAATTAAAGACTGCAATAGAAACCAACTCTAGTAGGCTCGACTACAAGGAAAACAGGGTATCACTTCTGAAAGACAGTTCATTCAAAACTGAAAACATAGTCAACAATATACAGAAGATATTACAACAACACACCCTGGCCATCCAGGAAATACAGAACAATACAAGACGTCCTAATCTAAGGATAAAAGGCATCGAAGAAGGTTTAGAAGCACAGACCAAGGGTATAAGAAACCTCTTCAAAGAAATAATTTCAGAGAATTTTCTGAACATCGAAAAGGATTTGGACATTCACATACAGGAGACATATAGAACACCATTATGACAGGACCAAAGAAGGACCTCCCCAAGCCATGCAGTAATTAAAATGTCTAACGTAGAGGCCAAAGAAAGAATCCTAAAAGCAGCAAGAGCAAGAGAACGGGTAACATAGAGGGGCAAAACAATAAAAATCACCCCAGACTTCTCAACCCAAGTCAGGAATGCCAGGAGGGATTGGTATGAAGTACTCCGGAACCTGGAAGAAAACAACTTCCAACCAAGACTGATATATCCAGCAAAGCTATCATTTAAAATTGATGGTGAAGTAAAAATGTTCCATGATAAGCAAACAAAGAATTCATGAGGACCAAGCCAACACTAGAGAAAATCCTAAAAGAAATAAATCACAAAGAAGGAAAAACAAGCAATTTTCAGAACCACAGGAGAGGTGAACTACACCAGGTAGGCAACTAAACAAACAGAAAATACACTACAGAAATGTCACTACAGCAAACAGAAAATAGAATTTAAAATTATAGGAAACAAAAATCATATCTCAATAATACATTGAATAATACAAAGGGCTCAACTCCTCAATTAAAAGGCATAGACTGGCAATGTGGATTAAAAAGCATAACCCAACTATATGCTGCTTACAAGAAACTCACCATCTAGCCAAAGATACTCATACGCAAAAGGTAAAAGGATGGAGAAAGATATACCATGCAAACGGCGATCAAAAACAAGCAGGGGTAGCAACGCTTATATCTGACAAAACAGACTTTAAGCTAAAACACGTCAGAAGAAAAAAGCTGGACACTTCTTACTAATAAAAGAAACAATCCAACCAGAAGATATAATGATAGTAAACATGTATGCCCCAAATGTGGGCGCACCCACATTCATAAAACAAAGTTTTCGGGACATCAGGTCCCAAATAGACCCAAACACAATAATATTGGGAGACTTCAACATACCACTTACGCCACTAGATCGATCCTCCGGACAAAAGATGAATAAAGATTCTTCAGACCTAAAGAAAACTATAGACCAAATGGATATAATAGACACATACAGATTATTTCAACCAGCAACAACTGAATACTAATTTTTTTCAGCTGCCCATGGAACATTCTCCAAAATACCACATCCTGTGTCACAAAGCAAGCACCAGCAAATTCAAAAGATGTGATATAATTCCCTGCATCTTCTCAGATCACAATGAAATGAAACTGGAAATTAACAACAGGAAGACCAAAAGTAATCATATAAGTACATGGAGACTTCTGAACGAGGACTGGATCATAAAAGAAATAAGGGGAGAAATAAAAAAATTCCTGGAATTAAATGAAAATAGAGACACGACATACGAAAACCTATGGGACATGTTGAAGGCTGTGTTAAGAGGAAAATTTATAGCACTGAGTGCCCACATAAGAAAAACAGAAGACATCCAAATAAACAACCTAATGATACACCTTAAGGATCTTGAAAAACAGGAACAGTCGAAGCGCAAAGCCAGTAGAGGGCAGGAGATGACTAAAATCAGAGCAGAAATTAATGAAATAGAGAATAAAAAAACAGTACAAAGAATCAACAAAACAAGAAGAAAAGATTAACAAGATTGACAAACCACTAGCTAACCTAACCAAAATAGGGAGAGAATCAACCCAAATTACCAAAATCAGAAATGAAAAAGGGGACATAACCACAGATAGTGGAGAATTCCAGAGGATCATAAGAAACTATTTTGAAAACTTATATTCCAATAAAATGGAAAACATGGAAGAAATCGAAAGATTTCTAGGCACATACAACCTACCTAAATTGAACCAAGAGGATATAGAAAACCTGAATCAACCAATAGCAAGCACAGAGATAGAAACAGCAATAAAAATTCTGCCATCAAACGAAAGCCCAGGTCCAGATGGTTTTCCAGCTGAATTTTACAAAACGTTTACAGAAGAATTAAAACCAATACTTCACAAGCTATTCCGTGAAATTGAAAGAGATGGAATTCTTCCAAATTCCTTTTACGAGGCCAACATCACATTAATACCAAAGCCAAATAAAGATACCTCAAGAAAAGAAAATTACAGACCAATATCATTAGTGAACATAGATGCAAAAATTCTAAATAAAATACTAGCCACGCGCATTCAAAACCATATTGAGAAAATTGTACACCATGACCAAGTTTGTTCCATCCCAGGAAAGCAAGGCTGGTGCAACATACCCAAAACAATACATGTTATTCACCACATAAATTGAACTAAAAACAAGAATCACATGATCATTTCAATGGATGCAGAAAAAGCATTTGACAAAATTCAACACCCGTTCATGTTAAGAACTCTCCAGAAAATCAGAATAGAAGGAACATACCTCAGCATCATTAAGTCAATATGTAAGAAATCCAAAGCTAACATCATATTGAATGGGGGAAAATTGCCAGAATTCCCCTTAAAATCAGAAACAAGACAAGGATGCCCACTATCACCACTCCTAACCCACTATCACCATTCCTTTTCAATATAGTCCTCGAAACTCTTGCCATAGCAATAAGACAAGAGAAGGATATCAAAGGAATTCAAATAGGAAAAGAATTGAAATTATCTTTATTTGCAGATGATATGATCCTATATCTAAAAGACCCAAAGAACTCAACCAAAAATCTATTAGAGCTGATTAACAAATTCAGCAAAGTAGCAGGATACAACATCAACCTAAAATAGTAACTTTCATATATGCGAACCATGAATCCACTGAGAAAGAAATTCAGAAAACAGTTCCATTCACCATAACTTCAAAACCAAATACCTAAGAATAAACTTAACCAGAGGTAAAAGACCTCTGCAATGAAAACTATAGAACACTGAAGAAAGAAATCGAAAATCTTAGAAGATGGAAAGATCTCCCCTGCTCTTGAATAGGCCGAATAAATATTATCAAAATGGCCATTCTGCCAAAAATGATCTACAGAGTCAATGCAATCCCTATTAAAATACCAACATCATTTTTTGCAGATCTAGAAAAATCAGTCATTAATTTCATGTAGAGAAACAAAAGACCCTGAATAGCCAAAGCAGTTCTCAGCAATAAGAACCATGCAGGAGGCATCACAATTCCTGACTTCAAATTATGCCACAGAGCTATATTAAAATCATCATGGTATTGGCACAAAAACAGACATATAGACCAGTGGAACAGAATAGAAGATACAGAAATATATTCACAAACTTATAGCCAATTGATTTTTGACAAAGGTGCCAAACACATATGTTGGAGAAAGGACAGTCTTTTCAACAAATGGTGCTGGGAAAACTGGTTATCTTCCTGTAGAAAAATGGAACTAAATCCTTACCTCTCACCCTGCACAAGAGTCAACTCGAGATGGATCAAAGGCCTGGAAGTTAGACCAGAGACTGTGAAATTATTAGAGGAGGGCATAGGTTCAACACTCCAACATATAGGCACAGGTAGAAACTTCCTCAATAAGACCTACAAAGCCCAGGAAATTGTAAAAGAAGAATTAATAAGTGGGATAGCATTAAACTACAAAGCTTCTGCTCATCAAAGGACCATCAAGTGCCTAAAGAGAAAGCCTGTGGAATGGGAGAACTTTGCAAGCTATCCTTCTGACAGCAGTCTAATATCTAAGATATACAAAGAACTTAAAAGACTTTACACTAAAAAAACAAACCAATCAAGAAGTGGGCAACTGAAATGAATACACACTTCACGAAAGAAGAGATACAAATGGCCAATAGATACATGAAAAAATGTTCAACATCATTAGCAATCAGGGAGATGCATATCAAAACTATTCTAAGATTTCATCTAACCCCGATTAGAATGGCAATCACTAAGAAGTCAAACAACAAGAAATGTTGGCAATGTGGCGAAATAAGGACTCTTCTACACTGCTGGTGGGATTGCAAACTAGTTCAATCACTGTGGAGATCAGTGTGGAGATTCCTCTGAAAACTGAGAATGGATCCACCATATGATCCTGCTATACCACTACTGGGTATCGTACCAAAGGGATTGAAACTAGAAACCTTCAGTAATATATGTATACCCATGTTCATAGCAGCACAATTCACAGTGGCCAAATTATGGAATCAACCTAGGTGTCCATCAAGAGATGAATGGATTACAAAATTATGGGAAATACACACAATGGAATTCTACTCAGAAATAAAGAAGAACCAAATAACATCATTTACAGGAAAATGGAAGGATCTGGAGAACATTATGTTAACTGAGACTAGCCAATCACAAAGAGAAGGGTCATATGTTTTCTTTAATATTCACAACCTAGGGAGTAGTGGGGACACAAAAGGGACTCTGGATGATAATGGAGAATCCTCAGTAGAGGAAGGGAAGTGGTATAAGGGAAGAGGAAGGGCAAGAAAAAGTGAATCAATGGAATTATAAACAATGTGTACATATGAGAATATGCCAAGGTCATTCTCGGTACTCGATATGGGGGGGAGACGAGGGGACACTAAGAGCTGTGTGCATGTATTAGCAGGTTTACTATTATAGGTAAACATTCTGTAGAAAAAAAATGAATGGGACTTTCTTCTGAGAGTTTCCTAGCCTTTTGTCCTTAGTTAGAACATCGTAGTTTTCATTTCTGAATAAGATGAGTAACAGAGGCAACATAAAAAGTTAGCCTGTTCCTTTCTAATCATCGCCTATTTACTAGTTCATGCAGGTACTGTGTTTTTGAGGTGATGGAGGTAGTAGTGGTTTTATTCATTAATTGTTAAAATAGCCAATCTTTGGTTTCAATCCCTTTGGAATAATACCCAGCAGTGGTATAGCTGGATCATATGGTTCCCAGTTTTCTAAGGAACCTCCACCCTGATCTCCATAGCAGCTAAACTAATTTACAGTCCTACCAACAGTGCAGAAGAGTTCCTGTTTCCCCACATCCTCACCAGCATTTATTGTTATTTGACTTCTTGATGATTGCCATTCTGAATGGGGTTAGATGGAATCTCAGAGTAGTTTTAATTTGCATTTCCCTGATTGCTAATAATTTCGAACATTTTTTCATGTATCTATTGGCCATTTGTATCTCTTCCTTTGTGAAGTGTCTATTCAATCCAGTTGCCCATTTCTTTATTGGGTTGTTTGGTTTTTTTAGTCTTTTAAGTTCTTTTTAAGTCTTTTAAGCTCTTTGTATATTCTAGATATTAGTCCTCTGTCAGAAGGATAGCTGGCAAAGATCTTGATGCATACCCATTTTCATGAAAAGCAGCACAATTCAATTATGGAGCCAACCTAGGTGTCCATCAACAGGTGAATGGATTACAAAACTATGGGAAATACACACAATGGAATTCTACTCAGCAATAAAGAAGAACAAAAATATGTCATTTTCAAGAAAATGGAAGGACCTGGAGAACATTATGTTAAGTGAGATCAGCCAATCACAGAAAGTGAAGGGTCATATGTTTTCTCTAATATGCACAAGCCAGAGAGTAGCTGGGATACCAGAGAGACTCCAGACAATGATGGAGAAGCCTCAGTGGAGCCAGGGAGCTGGTCTACGGGAAGGGGCAGGGGAAGAGTAAGGTTCATTAATGGAATTACTACCCTCGACTATGTGTACATATGAAAATATACCATTGATCTCAGTACTCTGTATTGGGAAGGGGGGAAATGTGGAGGTGGGGGGGCACCAAGTGTTGTGTGCATGTATGTCACTGTCAATATGATTCTCATTATGATATGAGACTATAATGCACCAATAAAAGCACATTTAAAATAGCAAATGTTTTTCTTTTTTGCGGTACCGGGGATTGAACCCAGGGGCATTCTACCTCTGGGCTACACCCCCAACCCTATTTTTAGTTTTTTTATTTTGAAACAGGGTCTCATTAAGTTGTTGAGGGCCTCACTAAGTAGCTGAGGCTGGCCACAAACCCAGATCCTCCGGTCTCAGCCTCCCAAGTACTGGGATTACAAGTGTGCGCCACCACACACTGCTAAAAATAGCAAATCTTCGCCAGGTGTGGTGGCGCACGCTTGTAATCCCAGTACTTTGGGATGCGGAGACCGGAAGATCCGGGTTCGCGGCCAGCCTCAGCTCTCTCGCTTTCTCTCTCCCTGTCTCTCTCTCTCTCTCTCTCTCTCTCTCTCTGTCCTTAGTGAGGCCCTCCGCAACTTTGTGAGACCCGGTTTCAAAATAAAAAAAGTATAAAAAATAGGGCCGGGGGCGTAGCGCGGAGATAGAACGCCCCTGCGTTCAATCCCCAGTACCGCAAAAAATAAATAAATAAATAAAAATAAAAATAGCAAATCTTTAAGTGGAAAAAAGCAAAGAAAGGAATTATAATGCATGACTCCTTGTATAATACATTGTTTTTGATTCTTGGAAAAAATACATTTATTGAGTATCAGTGTGAAGCTAAACATCAGTTACATTGCTGGAGTGATACTGTTTCAATGGCTTTTTGACCTTTCTTTTTTTTTAATGATAGACCAACTACAGTTGAAAATGTCAAAAAGATCGATGGTGTTTCTGAAGGCAAAGCTGCTATGTTGGCGCCTCTATTGGAAGTCATCAAACAACTCTGCCAAGTAAATAGCATTAAGGTAAAATACTATGGTTTGGGGGAACTCTTAGAGAATAACCTTTTTATTAATACCTTTTTGACCATTGCAAAAGCATGCAAAAGCAACCTTTATTTGCATTTCCCTGTGGAACACTTAGAAAATGAATTCAATTGCCAGGCGCAATCTTGGGGGGCTGAAATGGGAGGATTGCAGGTTTGAGGCCAGCAGAGCTCTCAAAAAAAAAAAATAGAGATACAAGCTCAAAGGCAGAACTCCTGGATCAATCCCCAGTAAAACACACACACAGATACACAAACACACGCGCACGCACGCTTGCGTGTGCGCGCACACACATGCCACAGACACGAAAAGAAATGGATTCAGATTGTTTTTATAGTAAATAGTTGTAAAAACATGTCAGTTATTATTTTTAAAGATGATACTAAAATAGTTGTCCAGGCAGCTCATGTTTCTATTTCATTGGTAAATTTCATTTTTAAATTTGAATAAGTACCATATTTTAGGTGGAGAAGTTCTTTTACTTTTAAATGTGGTAGTTAAAACTGCAAAGTAAAAAAAAAAACTGCAAAATTATTCTTGCCATCAATTGGTAAGGAGCTCAGGTACTTTATTTTTCTTATTGCTTGGCATATACCCTAATTATCTTCCTCTTCCAGTAATGCTTTTGTGTGTGTGTGTGCCAGCGTGCATTTGTAACTATATTTCATAGTGATATTCAAAATGATACATTCATGTTTGTACAGAACATCAATTGATGTGTTTCACTCCCCACACCACCCCTCCTAATAATAATATTATTATTTGGACTACTGTTGTCTTTTGATGCAAAGTAGATTTCATTTATTGTCTTCAGTGTTTTCTTTATATCCTTTTATTATTTGTTGTTGTTATTTCTTCTTTAGGACTGGGGTTTGAAGCCGGGGGCACACTACCATTGAATTACATCCCTAGCCCTTTTTATGTTTTATTTTACGGCAGAGTCTTGCTTAGTTACCAAGGCTGGCTTTGAACTTTTGAACCTTATGCCTCATTCTCCCAATGAGCTGGGATTAGAGGTGTGCACCACCATGTCTGACTCCTTTTATTATTTCTTGTTCCACCATAAATTACCATTTTGACAAAGATCGTTTGGGTTTTTCTTCAGCACAGAATGTGGAACTCTGTGAGCTTGTTGAAAGACTGTGGGACTCAAGAGTCAGAAAACCAGGATTTGAATTCTTCATAGATTACCTGGTGATCCTGAACATGTTCTTTAACTTATCTGGGTCTCCATTTTCTCATCTACAAAATGGAAATGGTCCTTACTTCCCCATATCAAGGAAAAAACCACTGGGTAACATTAGAAAGATTAAAAAAAAAAACCCAAGAAACAAAACATGGGATGCTTACTAGAAACTAGAAGAGTTAAGAATACCTACGGCAGTATTAAGGGTTTCTTTTTTCCAAGAACCTACTGTAAACTTTGGGCAGGCACATTGGATCCTGTTTTAGAAAAATTATTCTCTAATTCTAGGTAGAAAACTCCTTTATTTTTTGTATGTAGCATTTCCTCTTTTGAAACAGAGTATCTTTGGCAAGTTTAAATTTCCTTTTTCATACTCTTGTATAAGATATGAAAATTCCTTATACTTCACATTTGATATTTTGAAAATGAAATTATATTGTCTTAATAATAAGGAATACCATACCTATTAGCAGTAATTAAATAAGTTTTTTCTCTTTGGACACTTGCTGATAATACCTTCTTTCATGAATTAGTGGTATTATTTGATATTGAATGGATTATCCCACCTAATTCCCCCTAATGAGAGAAAACTAAAGTAAGGCAAAAGATAAATGCTCCAAAGGGAAGGTATGAAAAAATCTTTCTGTACTTTCTGGAAAAAGAAAATGACTGCTAGTTTTTGTGGTTAGGAATTACATCCAGATTATTCTGCAAATTTAAAACCATTTATTAAAGAAATAAATAACTATTAATGTTTATTAATCCACTTTTTTATTCACCACTTTTATTAAGCTTTTGATATATTTACTTCAAGTTTTGAAATAAAACTTAAATGCTATCATAATACAAATCTAAAGGTACAACACAAGTTAGGCATGTAGTGCACGCCTGTAGTCATAGCTCCTCTGGTGGCCGAGGATCATTTGAGCCCATGAGTTGGAGACCAGTCTGGGCAATATAGTGAGACTCTGTCTCAAAAAATAAATTAATAAAAAATAAAGTCACAAACATGACATGGGTATTAAACCCTTCAAGTGGCCATTTAGGAAAAATATGCTAAAATCTCTTTTAGAAATACAGTTTATGAAAATTATCCTTTTGAAGTCTATTCTACAAATGGATGGAACTAGAGAATATTATGCTAAGTGAAAGCCAAGGGTCATGTGTTTTCTCTCATATGTGGAAGCTAGAATGAAAATAGGAAACAAAAAGGACTTCAGTCAAATGAGATAAACCAGTTGAATAGTCGAAGGGGATTGGGAGAAGACGGTGGGGAGGGAAAAATGAGGTATGAGAAAGGGAGCAGTTCAAATAAGGTTATGTCCATACATGAAGGTATTACTATCAATCTGATATGTATAGGGAGGGAGGAAGGTGGAGCAGGGTGGGATACAGAGGAAAACTCACCAAGTGATGTGTGCATGTATGTTTTTAGCACTTTGAGTCTCACTATGATATGTAATTACAATGCACCAATGAAAGTATAAAATAATGTCTATTCCTCCCTTCTTATAAATTATACTGGCAAATTCCTAAAAATTTTAGAATTTCTGGAACAAAATGATATCATCTATAAATGTACAACTGAAGAATTTAGTTATATCTGAGATAGTAGGCAACATAATCTCAAGAAAGTAGGGCCAGAGTGTGACTTTAGTAAGCAAAAGTCTAATCAAATTATATAGATATGGCTTTGTGAACAGAGTGGTCATTGTGGAAACATATAAATGGGAAGAACATGAGGACAAATGTAGGTAAAGCCTACATTTCATATGAGAACTTTGCATATGAGAAGACATCTTACTAGATTTGAATATTATAGTTTAATTGACAAGTAGAATCCTCAACCTACCTGTGTTACTAAAAGTACTGAAGACACGATCAGAAGTTCCCATGTTATATTCCTAGCTTGTTGAATAATTTTCAGGGAGCTGGCCTCCCAGTTAACTTTTGTTTAGGACAAAGCACACTGGTTGGGCCAAGTGAAACTTTCCAGTTGCTTGTCTCACTATGAATTGATGAATTTGCTTTCCAATATATACACTAATATGCACGCGCATATACATAAAAGTCAGTCCACAGAGGCAAATAATGTGATATACTCCCCAAGACGTATTAGACTTTTCAGATTACACGGATAAGAACTGAAATCCCAGCCTAGACCATAGCAGATGTCACAGTATGGGGACCAGTCTAAGTACCCAGCTAGGCTTTTCTAAAACACACCTATTTGTCTTAATGCAAGCTTTCTAAAAATTGCTAAGTGCACCTATTATGAAGCTTTAAAATAGAAACAGAAACATAACACCTGGCCCTGTTTTATTTAGACCCATTATACGCTCAGAATATCAAATAAATGAATAACCCTTAGGGTTATTTAGTTGAAATTTGCTTTTATGTTGATGTGAGAGTATAGCTCTGAGTTTCTTCCATATGTAAAATGAAATCACAGGAAAGGTTTGGAAAACATATTTTATTGTCTTGTACTAGATAATTTAGATCCTAAAATTAGGCTTCCATGTATGGAAGGAAAAAGTCAAACAGAAACAATTGTATTTTTCACCAAGCAGCAAACCAAATCTTACCTCTTTTTAAATTAAATTCCCTAAATGTCAGGATATGGAAACACAAAGTAAATTTCTTTCCCACAGAAAAGCCCATAAATATTCTTCTTCATATGTTATACATAATATGGTAGATCAAAATGATAAACAATCATATCAAAATGATAACAGTATTATTCAACAAGAGACGAAGTTCTTTAAATTATTAAATTAGTTTGTTATAGGTTTTATTGTGACTGCAGTATGCTGTTTTACTCTGCTTTTTATGTGATTAAAAAAAAAGTTGTCTGTCATTTTACAGTTTTTTCAGGCTCTAAAATAATTCCGATATTTCTCCACATTAATCTTATTTTGAGCTGGGCATGGTGGCACACACCTGTAATCCCAGTACTTGAGAGACTGAGACAGACCTTAGTGAGACCCTGTTTCAAAAAATAATAATAATAAAATAAAAAAAGAGCTGGGGGTGTAGCCTGGAAGTGGAATGTCCCTGGGTTCAATCCCCATTCCCGCCCACCCCCACCTGCCAAATCTTAACTTTAAATCATCCCCTTTTTTTTATTTTAAATATCTCTTATGGAACCATATTTAAGATTTTACATAATGCTTAAAGATTACAGCTCGTTAGTTGTATGCTTTAAAGTGTGTGTGTGTGTGTATGTACATATACATATATGTACATATATACATACAGATATAATTGTATTTCCTTATTCTATGTTAGCTATTTATGATTGTAGTACCTGAATGTGAATGTCGATTCTGTTTATTAATTCATTCAGTGTTCACTTCCAGAGGAGTAGGGGAATAATTTACAGACAGAGTGGTTCACATAGTTCCTTTTTTATTTCTTTTTATTGGCTAAAGAGAAGACTAGCAAAGTTTGTTATTATATATATTTTATTACAGATTTATGCTCTCTAGCATTATTTTACCTTTTAAAATCAATATGTAAAAAAAAATCCAACTTCTTTTTGAGGTCCCCATAAGAATCTTTGTTACTTAGAGGTAACAAAGAGGCTTTTTTTCTAATGGCAAATGATCATATATTGATCATTATACTGATATAATCATATCTATCATTATACTGATATTATTGATCATTTGTACTACATTTTAAATTATGTAGACAGATCTCTTTTCAAGTACAAAACCTCAAGAAGAACAGAAGAAAAGTCTGGAAGTAAAAAATAAAAGCTGCTCACTCTCACAGTCTGTGGCTGGCACATATTCTTTATTCCAAGAAAAGAAGATGTCTTTGGTAAGTGTTTCTTTTATGCTACCAAGAATTTTTTAGTTTATTTAAACTTGTGTTTTATTAGCTTTTCAATATTAAAGCTGTGACTTGGGATCAGTTTCTTCTAACCCTACAATAAGTCTCATTTTATCTTTAATTTTAAAACAGAATGACATTTTCTTTTTCTGTTAAAGCCTATCTCTGTCAAGTAACAACAGCAAGAATAGTTTGACCATGATTTTCTCATTGAGGTTGTATCAAGGTTACAGATAAACACATTTATAGCCCAGGGATATTGTAGCAGCAATATGTTAAAGCCATTTTTTAATTGACACTAAAAATTAAAAATGTATTAGTGTATGTGCTGTCAAGAAATGATCTCCTGAGCCTGGGGGTGCAGCTCAGTAGTAGAGCTTAGCATGTGTGAGGCCCTGGGTTCAATCCCCAGCACCACAGAAAGGAAGGAAGGGAGGGACAGGGGAGGGAGGGAAGGAGGGAGAGAGAATAGGAGGGGCTGAGGGATCTACAAGCTACATTAGTTAGACAAGGGGAAAACAAACTTACAAATGTATATATGAATGCTTTTATGTTCACATATCCTCATATATATCTAAAAGGGAATACAGATCTCTGGAAGGGTATCTACAAAGCTGGAAATAAGTTTTAAAAAAAATTGTTTTCACTCTTTATCCTCTAGCATTGTTCTCTTTTTAAAAATTATCCTGTATGTCAGGCATGGTGGCGCACGCTTATAATCCCAGTACTTGGGAGGCTGAGACCGGAGGATCTGGGTTCACAGCCTCAATTACTCAGTGAGACCTTCTGCAACTTAGTGAGATCCAGTTTCAAAATAAAGAATAAAAAATAGGGTTGGGTGTGTAGCTCAGAGGTAGAGTGCGCCTGGGTTCAATCCCCAGTACCGCAAAAAAAAAAAAAAAAAAATAGGGCTGAGGGTGTAGCTTGGAGGTAGAATGCCCCTAGGTTAAATCCCCAGTACCGCAAAAAAAAAAAAAAAAAAAAAAATTATCCTGTATGTCCTTTGGAAAAATGTAATTACTATAAAAAAAAAACCTTACTTAATGTTTCTTCATTGTTCTAACTTAAATCCTTAAGGCTATTTAGTCCCCCCCCATACAAAATGGAGATTATATCTTAATGGGACAGAATAAGGCTTCCAGCTGTTTAATTTTAATCCCTATTCTCTGTGATCTTATATTGATTTGGAACAGGTTATATGGTTCAGTGCCAGCTTTTTCTGTTCTCTGTACCTTTATCCCCTAAGCTACATTACACACTTTTTACTCAGCCTAAGGTCCAATGTAAATAAGAATAAGCAGTCCATAGCTTATCTTACTAACTCAGTGGTCTAATTAGATTGTTGAGTTCCTCAATTAAAAGTAAAGTCATTACCCAAGTAACCAAATAATTCCATTATACCAACTTTGAAACAAAACACATGGTAAATAGGAATTTTAAGTTGAATTCTTATGTAAACAGTAACTTACATGTACATGTTAAATATGCCTTAATATACATATATGACTATATATGTATGGTAAACTCAATATATTTACTAAAACTCTGGTATGGGCTCCTATTTTTTGAATAAAGTGCATTCTAATACTTAGCTATAACATGAAGTATTCATCTATGACATATTTATTATGATTATAGATATGAATAATGATAGAACTTCATGTATGTCTTTTGTTATTATTTGGTAGTATTTATTGTCTGATATGATGGTTAATTATCTATACCTCCCCAGAGTCTGAGAAGGTCTTGCCATTTAACCACAAAATTAAACATGCCTAAGGACTAATTAATCAGGAGCAATAATACAATTAGTTTGAGGTAATTTAATGCCTAGTATCAAATAACCTTGATATTTTGCACACATGGTGCCCACTTTCTAATAGAAAGGGTAGACATTTAATGCAAGTAATTTAATACCTATCTTTGAAGATGGAAATTCTGCCTTAAATCATCTATTCTGTGAAAGTACCAACATTCACAAAAATACAGTCTACAAATTCAGACTTTCAAAATATATTGAGAATATTATGAAGTATATTAAAGCTCAATGACTAAGCTTTCTGGTATTGTGAAAAGAATGTTTTACCTATTACATATCTTAAATATATTTGGAGTCACATTTGTTTTAAAAGCTATATGAAACACCATCCTAAACTTAACATAATTCATGTTAAGTTCAATAGCAGGATAGTGGTGACAGCCTTTGTTAAAATTGTAGTTATTATTTTATTAATAGGACCAATTTAAAATGCCTATTTAAAGTCTTCTCAAGAGCCTTTTATAGAGTGTGTCTGAAGCCTCATGTTATAACTAAGCAATTTGAATCTGTCTCTGTGGAAATTCATGTAACCAGAGCACTACATTTTATGTCAAATATGTAGAATATTAGACTACAGTTTTCTATATTTTCAAAAGGTTGTGACAGCTCTTAGACTTACATGGAATGACTTCTCTACCACTGATGACTTCTTAAAGTGAGTAATTAGAGAGGGATGAGGATTGAATTCTTGACTAAAGTTGGGTGATTTTGTTTTAAACAGTATAATAAGTATAAAAAGTAGAACCTGTGGAGGTCTGTGGTCGTTTTAAAAGAAACAGTTGAAATGAAAAATTTGGTGAATATTTACTACCTGAAGGTTTTGGATATTTTCTTTCCATGAAGTACAGGGGAAAATAAAAAACTCACTGGTTCTTTTGCTCTTATTTCTCTAGATGAACATAGCTGAGAAGAGGATTCTGCCTCTCACAGCAGTGGGCATGCATTTAGCCCAGGCAGTGAAAGCTGGCTTCCCCCTGGATATGGAGCGGGCAGGCCTGACTCCCGAGGTTCAGAGGATTATTGTAGATGTTATCCGAAACCCTCCCGTCAACTCAGGTGATACTCAGGCCCTACTCTACAGTCTTAATGACAGTCACTGAACTCAGATGAAGTGAACAAGCAATCCACTAATATTTTTCACTGCAATAGTTTTGACCCTTTATACTACTGTGAAACCTTACTTTTGTAATGCTTTTTATTGTTTTTGGAAATAATTTTTTCCCACCATCACTTGGGAAAGTATACTGAGAAATTTTCCTTTTCAGCTTCAGATTACAACTTCCATCCCAAAACAGGGCACTTTCACCCTTTTCTGTTTCATCACTTGTTAAAAATACAAAAACAAAAACCTCACTTTTGTCCACATTCATTTCCAAGTTTACTGACTCCTCATTTTCCCCTAAACTTTCCGGTTCCTTGTCACCTGTTTCACTTGAGTAGCTTCTCTAACCAGCACAGTGGTGTCAGTCCCTGTGATGGACTGGACAGGCCAAGCTCTGTCGTCCCTGCAGCAGGGTTTCTTCTTGTCCCTGTACTGCAGAACCACCCACTTTGCTTGCAATGCATAATTTTTTAAGTAATAATCCATTTTTTACAGAAGTAAAGTACATTAAAGGATTTCTCCCTTAAATGTATAGATATAAACTTGGTGTGTTTAATTCAATAAATCTGATAATTTTTTTTCAGAACAGTGGGCCATGCAAAAAGTCTAATCTCCAAATCTGCTTGAATAATTTTTTAAAATCTCAAATTCTTTCCCACATGGAAACAGCTATAATGTTCTTCCCAAGAATTTGGAAATAAGGGAAATAAGATCACTCTGAAAGCACAGTCAATACTGTTCTTAATTGATCAGAAAAAATAATCAAGGAACCCTAAAAGGCTTCCTTTCTAGGCTTGTGGAAGACTTGACCAAAGGTGTAAAAACCAAGCACCTCTATTAATCAACTGTGGAAGTACAGAAAAAGGAGAGACACAGACAGATTTGGTGGTGATCTAAGATCCAGGGATGGAGTGGTGATCAGCGAAACTTTAACTGTATTAAGGGCCTGTTAATACATTTTATTAAGACCGTATTTGCGACTCTTAACAAGTAGTTCTGCTTTTACCTCACTTCCTAGCTTTCTGATTATAATTTGATTTTGCAGGTGTATCTGTCTATAGGGAAAACATACTCTAGTCATGCTAATTTGAATATTATGAAAATTATACCTTAATAATTAATTATAGCCGGGCATGGTGGCGCATGCTTGTAATCCCAGTACTTGGGAGACTGAGACCAGAGTTATCCGGGTTCACGGCCAGCTTCAGCTACTTAGGCACTCTGCAACTTAGTGAGACCCTGTTTCAAAATAAAGAATAAAAAAATAGGGCTGGGGTGTAGCTCAGAGGTAGAATGCCCCTGGATTCAATCCCCAGTACTGCAAAAAGAAAATTATTAATTAATTATTACACTATTATGTAAGTTAACAAATTGGCATTTTGTGAACTTGGTCAGTGTGGCTCTGCTAAGGTTTAATTATGTTTCTAAATTTAAAAACTTAAGGCCCAAACCTTGGACCGTGTGGTAAAATATCCAAGGTAATTTAGCCGTGAGTCATCTTGTGAGAGAACTAGCCAGTTCTTCTGGTTATATTCCAATCTTCCTAACATCAGAAGCCATTTTGCCATTTTGCTAGAAATAAAGGCAGGGGGAGAAAAATAGTAATTACTTGGTAGGATTAGATTATGGTTGTATAAACCTCTGTTTCTCCAATGCAAAGTGACACAGTGTTTTAGGGAAAGTCAAAGATTCGAATGCCTTCTTGATTTTAATACTCTGGAATAATTTTTTCTATTATAAATGCACTGTCTCAGGACTCAAAAATGTATCTTTTATAAGATTTTGAGTAGTAGGCAGTATTCTCTGAAAGTTTGTGCAGCTTTTTCCTTTTTTTTTTTTTAATATTGGCAGTCATGTTGGCTTTCATTTGCCTTCCTCCCTTAAGTCCTGAAGACAGACAGTGTTAGTGTGGTCAGTAAGAGCAAAGGCTCTGGCAATAGACACATCCATGCTCAGATCTTGGCTCTACAGTTTCATGGCTATGTGACCATTGACAAATTATCCAGTCTCCCTGAGTGTTTCCTTGTCTTTAAAACAGGGAGGGATAATATTGCCTCTCTTATAGAATTGTGAGAAATGGTAAGTAGTTAGTAAATGGTGGTGGTGAAAAATGATGATTAAGGAAGTAGATGGTAAGATCTTACAGCATCTTAGAAATAACCTTTAAAACTGGTTAATTTAATACTCTATCTTTTTAATAGCTAATTAAGAATATATAAAGTTAATAAGTATATAAGAAAGATTTCCTACAATTGCCCCTTGGTGCCTCTGTGGGATTGGTTTGAGAACCTCTCCATAGATTCCAGTATCTGTGGATACTCATGTCTTTTATATAAAATGATGTGGTATTTGCATATAAGCTACACACATCCTCCTGTATACTTTAAGTCATCTCTAGATTACATATATAATAAATACCTACTACAATGTAAATATTATATAAATAGTTGTCATTGTGTTAAGAAATAATGACAATGAAAAAAACTATATATATGTTGCAGTTAAAAATATTTCAATCTGTGGTTGGTGAACCCAGGACATGGAACCCATGGATGCAGAACTCTTAACAGATACCAATAGCCGACTATATTTTATAGAAACAAAAAACTTAAAGAATTCTGGCAGGATATTATGATCTTTTGTGTATATATGTATACTAAAGAATTCTTGGGCAGTATTCTTCAGTGGCATGAAATGAATGTTTTACTCTCAATTCATTATTGGCAGGGGGAAATGGTAGAAGAAGATATAAGATTATATTATTCAGTCAGATATTGACAGCATCTATTTTGTTTGGCTATGGTAAAGAACTGAAATGTTACTAATTTAATTTCTAAATCATGTAGCCATAAAGTTATGGGACTTTAGACTTGGAAACATTAAATTCTTTCTTTTCCCACTTCATCCTGTTTCAGAGACAGAAAAGTGAGGCTTATAGAGTTACAAAATTGTTTTAATATGCCTAAGATTAATGACTGAGCAAATTTTACTTTTTACTGTATCATGTTTAAGTTGTACTGCCAATTATCTTAAAAGCAAGAAATATGCAATTTATAATCCTGATACAAGATTCAGGTTTATAAACCTCTAACTTCATGGATGAAATAAGTTAGCTTGATTATATTCAGCTTAATATCTGAATATTAACTACCATAACTAGTGCCCTTTGCAGTCTGTGTTTAGCAATTACAGTTTCTGATGTTATGTAACTTTTTAAATTAAGAAATATTAAAATTATTCAGAATATATAAACAAAAAATTCTTTATAATTGAATAGCCTGATTTAACAGATATCAGGGAAATGAGGAAAAACATTTTATAGTCATTAGTAACTGAAACACTAATAAAACATTTGTCTTTACCACCATACACAGAGTATAGAAGTAAATAAATTTCTATTCAGAGATTAATATCAAATTGAAATTGCAGAAAACAGGAGAGACTATTTTAAAATATACTTATTAAACACACATTATATCTTTCTGTCAATACATTGTATGTAGGTTGAACATATGAGGCAGTATTTTCTTTGCAGCCTACTTCCAAAGCCAAAATAGAGGAAGTTGAGAAGGTTGTGATAACTGTGAGCTCTTAACTTTATATTCATTCACTTACTCATTTATTTATTTGTCATTTATTTACTTGTGTGTTTGTGTATATGTGTTTTACTGGGAATTGAACCTAGAGGCATTCTACCTCTGAGCTAAACCCCCAGCCCTATTTTATTTTTATTTTGAAACAGGGTCTCACTAGGTTGATGAGTCTTACTACTTGCTGAGGCTGTCCTCGAACCTGCGATCCTCCTGTCTCAGCCTCCCAAGTACTGGGATTACAAGTGTATACCACCATGCCCTTTTATTTCTTTTGATAGTACATTTATAGTCTATAAGATATCATGTATTGATGTGAGGATTTGCTTTAGAATTCTTGTTTTTCTTTGATAAAATACTATTTGCTCTCTTCCTGGAGAAAACATAATTGAGTTTAAGTGATAATAAGAAATGAAGATATACATATTACATTAGTGATTCAGTTGTTACTTTCATCTTTTATTTAACCATAGCCTTATCACATAATTCAGTTTTAATGAACAAGTTTGATTGAAATCTAAATTTTGCACAATCCTGAAATGAGAAATTTTGGGGTTGTTTTGTATTTTTTAAGTAACATAATTTTTACCTAAAAATAGAGTACTGGGAATTAAAATTTTATTTTCATACATTATTATTTGTTAAGTAGATTTTGGTCATGTAATTCTTAATATTTTTAGAAGTTATGTACCTTTTTATTCTTAGTTTTTTCATGTTTATATAATTTTAAATTTGTTTTCAGAGTCTAATGGTAATTAATAATATATTAAACAAGGTATTTAATGAGGTGCCTAGATAATATTTTGAATAAATTTTTTCTTATGTGCATGCAACTGGAAAATTAAGGGTGACTTCCAAGGGACCTGCCACAAAAGTAGGGGTAACTTGATCTCTTTTGAACCACTGAAGGAGTACAGCTAGTATTAGCATTTAATTCTCCAGTAGATATTTTTAACACTTATTTACATGGAAAGTTGGAGCAGAATAAGATGGGTCTTCAAAGCTAGAAGTCATTTATTTGCATATATATGGTGCAAGGTGAATAAGATAGAAGTATAAAGGGTACTTATAGAAATATGTAAAAAATATAAATTTTCTAATTTTACCTAAAATTATATTAACTTCACACCTTTCTTAAATCACTAACAGTGGTTTTGTACCATAAGCAAATGTTTATACATACTCTTTTGAAAAAGACATTCTGAGTTTAGAAATAATTGATTAAAAAATGGATTAAAATACCTCCTTTTTTCTTTTAAAAATATCTCATTTAACCAATGGCACTATGATAGTTCAAAGTTGTATGGATCTTTTTCCCAAAAATTAAGTTTGCAGATATGGTATTTTATAGCATGAAGAAATTAAGGATATATAGTTTATCTAATTTTTAAACACCTACAGAAGAAAATGAATATAGTACAATCAATGTAGTTATATTAATTGATTAGATTGTGGGAACTTTGTTTGTTTGTTGTACTGGGGATTGAACCCAGAACCCAGGCACATTCCTTTTTTTTGGTGGTACCGGGGATTGAACCCAGGGGCATTCTACCTCTGGGCTATACCCCCAGCCTTATTTTTTTAGTCTTTATTTTGAAACAGGGTCTCACTAAGTTGCAGAGGGCCTCACTAAGTAGCTGAGGCTAGCCGCGAACCCGGATCCTCCAGTCTCAGCTTCCCAAGTACTGGGATTACAAGTGTGTGACACCACGCCTGGCTTGAACCCAGGGACATTCTACCTGTGAGCTATACCCACAGCCCTATTTTATTTTTTATTTTGAAACAAGGTTTCACTAAGTTGCTGAGGCTGGTCACAAACCTGTAATCCTCCTGTCTCAGCCTCCGAAGTACTGGGATTACAAGCAAGAGCCACCATACTTAACTAGATTGTGGGAAAACTTATGTGGTTTTCTAGAGTAACACTGTCTTATAGAAATACCATGTAAGCCACATATGCAGTTTAAAATTTTCTGGTAGCCACATAAAAAAAAAAAACTAAACAGATGCAATTAATTTTAATAACTAATTAATTAGCTCAGTATACTAAAAATTATATCATTTCAATATTTAGTCAATATAAAAATTATTAACAAGACATTTCCTGTATTTTTCTGTAATATACCTTTGAAATCAGATAAGTATTTTACATTTACAACACATCTTCTGATGCTAAAGATTAATATGTATTTAGCTTTCATAAAATTTACAGTTGAACAAAGTAGATTGGTCTGTCTAGTCAAGTTGTTCCAAAATACTTTAAAGTTTCCCAGTAAGGAGATTCAATATCAGCTTTTAAATTTAACTTTGAATTAATTAGAATTAAAGATTTCAGTTCCACATTCATACCACATTTCAAATGCTTAGTAGCAATATGTGGTTAGTGATTACTGTATTGTACAAGACAGTTCTAGAGAAATTTTGGCAATTGTATCAAGGTACAAAATGTGTCCAACCCTTGAACTATCAGTCCCACTTATAGGAACCCACTATTTTATATGGAACGATAGTTGTAATATGATACTCATCAGAACTTTTTTTTAGAGTAAAATTGAAGACAAATGAAAGGTAATTCAAAGTAAATTCTGGTACACACATAGAACATAGTATTCTTAAGTCATTAAAAAATGATGAAGTAGTAGAATTGGTGGGATTTCCATGGTATTATGATGGTATCATGACCAACGAACAAAAAAAAAAAAGTTTAGTTTGGTTGATAGATTGGATAGTCACATTGCCGATTTTTATTACATATAGAGGTGATTTGTCCTTTCTAAGACTATGCTTAGCACTAATCTTACATTTACATTTTATAACTTTAATGAAAAGTGGTTAAGTAACCTCTGTCCTAGTTTCTTGGATGTTAGCTGTGTAATGCCTTCCTTCCTTTTTAAAAACTGCAGTGTTTGCCGGGCATGGTGGCGCATACCTGTAATCTAGTACTTGGGAGACTGAGACAGGAGGATCGCAGGTTTGAAGTCAGCCTCAGCAATTTAAATGAGGCTGTCAGCAACTTAGGGAGACCCTGTTTCAAAAACAAAAAATAAAATAGGGCTGGAGGCATAGCCCGGAGGTAGAAGGCCCCTGGTTTTCATCCCAGTACCACACAGATGATAGATAGATGGATAGGTAGGTAGGTAGGTAGGTAGGTAGGTAGGCAGGCAGATAGATAGATAGATAGATAGATAGATAGATGGATGGATGGATGGATGGATGGATGGATGGATAGACAGACAGACAGACAGATGATAGACAGATGATAGATTAAAAAAACTGTAGTGTTTTGGGGAAGCAAGCTAGTATCTTTGAAAGAAAACAGAATATAAACCTGAGGAAAAAACTACTTAAGACCATGTTTTCAGGGTGACTTTCAAGAAAAATACTTGGTTTCTGACCACTAAATTGAATTGAGTGACAGAGATGTTTGATGTGTTTTATAAATTACATGAAGATGAGGGAGTAGGTTCTAAGCTGCTTAGTTTGACTGTACTTCAGAGCATTGCAGGTGAGTATGATATTGGAAGAAGGGCTTGAAACTTAAATAGTGGTTTGTTTTTAGGAGATTGCTACATAATTTGTAGGAGGTATGAAGAGTCTGACCCAATCTGAATTAATTCTGTTGGGTTACAAAAAATTAAAAGTATCTTGATTTTGAAAATGAGACATTTTCCCCCAGAAACCTCATTTACTTAATAAGCATTTTAAATAATTCATGTCCTAAGCTTTGGGGAGGAGCAGATCTTATTGAGGAATTCTCTACCAGGGCAATTAAATTGTTAGAGAGTTGGTCCTATGTTTTCTTCTCATAATTACAGTTTCTGGTCTAGTTTCTATGTTGTTGATCCATCTTGAGTTGACATTTGTACAGGTGAGAGGTAGTGGTCTAATTTCATTCTTCTACATATGAATATTCAGTTTTTCCAGCACCATTTGTTGAAAAGGCTGTCTTTTCTCCAGCATATGATCTTAGCTTCTTTTTCAAAAATCAACTGGCTGTAAGTGTGAGGATTTGTCTTTCTATCTTCTATTCTATTCCATTGTACTGGTAGAGAGACCTCTTCAGTAAGACTCCCAAAGCTCAGGAAATAAAACTGAGAATTAATAAAATTTTAAAAATTAAAAAGCTGCAATGCAGCAAAGGATACAATCAAGAGTCTGAAGAGAGAGCTTACAAAAGGGGAGAAAATCATTGCCAGGTACTTTTCTTTTTTTCTTTTTTTTTTTTTTTTTTTTG
>PVJS01013906.1:0-10000 GCA_004027185.1 Glis glis
CCACGCCCGGCTTTTATGCTTTATTTTTGAAACCGGGTCTCACGAAGTTGTGGAGGGCCTCACTAGGTAGTGAGAGAGAGGAGAGAGAGAGAGAGAGAGAGAGAGAGAGAGAGAGAGAGAGATCGCGCGCGCATGCGCACTGAGGTTGGCCCCCGAACCCGGATCCTCCGGTCTCTGCCTCCCAAAGTACTGGGATTACAAGCGTGCGCCACCATGCCCGGCTTCTTTTTATTTTTTAGAATGTAAATCATAGTTTTGGTCCCCTTTAGTTTAGACAAATAAGACTCCAGAAAGTTTTAAAAGTTTGTGTTAACTGGTAGTGGTGGTGCACGCCTGTAATAGCAGTGTTTGGGAAGCTAAGAGGATTACAGGTTCGAGGCCAATCTCAGCAACTTAGCAAGGTCCCTCAGTAACTCAGCAAGACTCTGATTCAAAATAAGAAATTAAAAAAAATAGGGCTAGGAGTGTAACTCGGAGATAGAATGCCTCTAGGTTCAACCTCCAATACCAAAAAACAAAAGTTTGTATTTATGAGCAAAGGTGAGATGAGATGGTTCTTTTTCACTGCTCTGATTTGGAAGAAAAATCCCAAACCAGGGCAGGACTGTCATAGTCATCTAATAATTTAATCTTCCTTTAGTCTTTGTTTTCTCTTTCGAAATCTCAGCATGTGAGATCATAGATTCCCTCTCCAGATTCCCCAGTTGGCCTCCTTCTTGCTTTACCAGTAATAACTTAATCTTTTGTCTCAATCAACTCATCACAAGACACTTGCTCTAAAGCCTGGGTATGCCCCTGGGCCAGATTGGGTGTTTTTTGGCTGCAAGTAATAGAATTCCTAACCAAAAGTAGCCCTAACAAAAGGAATGTTCAGTTAATTATTTCCCATAATGAGATGTCCACAGGTAGCCAGGTGGGAGGCTTTATCTTAAGTTGATAAGATGGCTACCATAGCTACAAGCATTGTGTCCCACATCATCTGCCTAAGGAAGAAAGGAAGAGGATAGACCTTCTCTTTAATTGTATGTTTCCTTTTATTTAGGAAGGAAAATCCTTTCCAGAGATCCCAAGGCAGACTTCCCTTACATCTCTCCCCCACCCCTTATATCTTAACAGCCAGAAGTAGACACCATGTGCAGCACACACCAGTCACTAGCAGATACAGGTTAGTTGAGAGCACTTGATCATGGCAGTTTGATACCTGAACAAAGTTGGGGTTTTCTTCTAACAAATAAGAGGGGAGCATGCTACCAAAAAGACAGCCAAGAGTGTCCACTGTAATGGTAAAATCTACCACATCTCCTAAATAAAACTCACTCTAAGTGGAGTAGTAGCTTAGATTGGGATCAGTATTGATAGGCCAGCAGATTGTGAAGCATGTAGAAGTGATCTTAGAATACTTGTTCATGCAACTCAGGAGGCTGAAGCAGGAGGATCACTTGAGCTCAGGAGTTCCAGACCACCCTGGGCAAGACCGTGTCTCAATTTTTTTAAATTTAATTTGCTTAGAAAAAGAATACTTGCTCATTTATGTGACCATTGTTCCATTTGCATACCCCTACGATAGCACTTACCACATTATATATCTATATATTATATATGTCTATATATCTGACTTACCCTACTACACTGTCACCAGGAACCTCTGACTTCCTATATCCATAGCACCCAGGACAGTGCGTTCAGCTTAAAGAAGGTAAAAGATCATTCAGTGCTTGCTGAATGAGTGAGTGAAAAAATAAAGAAGCAGATAATGAAGATATTCTTGAAGCCATGTGTTATGAAGGACAGTTGGAGTCATTATAGGTGTTTTCCTGGAGAATAAATGAACAAACACACGGGTGAATAAGTCAATGATGACATAGCAGTTTTGAAGCCATGTCCCATGAGCCATTGAAATGAGTCCAAATGCTTACCTGGAGAAGACATTTGAGAAATACAGTGACTTTTTGAAATGCAGTACTCAAAACCCTTCCAAGTGAAAGAAGTGGGACCTCTAAGGACAGAGTTAGGAAAAATGTGTTAAAACCACAAGGAGAAAGAAAGCTCTTCCTTATACTGCACTAAAATGGAAAGATGGAACTATGTAAAAATAGAATGGGCTGGGCATGGTGGCGCACACTTGTAATCTCAGTACTTGGGAGGCTGAGACAGGAGGATCACAGGTTCAAGGACAGCCTCAGCAACATGGCGAGACCCTTAGCAATGTAGCAAGACCCTGTTTTAAAACAAAAAATAAAAAGGGCTGGGGGTGTAGCTCGGAGGTAGAATGTCCCTAGGTTCAATCGCCAATACCACAAAAAATAAATATAGAATGGATTACCTTAGGGAAAAATGAGCTCTCAGATCCCTAGCCAGAGTGACTGGCATTTAGTAGGATATTGGGGGGGATGCTTTAATCATTGAAGATCGGACTAAATGATGTTTATTCCCTGGTGTAACTATGGCGCAGAGAGGGGATTCTCTGAAATTTTAAGAAACTGAACTCTTACCACTAAATGAAGAATTAAAGGAAGCCCTTTCCAAAGTGGCAAGTGGTCTTATAAAGTCTTGAGTAATTCCCCCTGTATTTATTATTCCTAGTTTATATGTGTCATTTCTCTGTTGAGCTTAGTTTATGAGAAAAAATTTTTCAAAGAAAAAAATGTTTTGTCTGTCTTAATGGGATCTGCTCCTCGCTTCAGGACATTGTTTGTATATTATTAAAATTTGCCTTGGACACTCTTGGCGTACTTGGGTAAAGACAAGAAGAAGTGCTCAGCAGCCAGAAGGTGGGGGTGGGGTTGGATCCACCATGTATTTTTTCAAGTGGGCTGTCTCACTGCCCACCTGCAGAACTGAAAATCCGAGCAGAGAGATGGAAATGGAGAAACTGTGGGGCATCATTCACTCTCGTAATTATAAGGAGGAAGTGTACTGCATATGTATGTTCCCTTAGTAAAACAGGTGTTCTGCCCTTAAAATGGTAATTATAGACTATTTCACATCAATGATCTTCACTTATTTCATATGACTGCTGCATTTTTTCCATGTTTAACCACCCCATGATATAGAAAGCTTACTCACCCTTGAAAAAAATCAAAATGCATATAGATTTTCTGAAATAAGTCTCCTTTCTGGAAGTATTTTGTGGTTAGTTTCAAATGTAATATCCGTAGGAAGGTTTAGGTTGGCTTTTTATTTTAATATGAAGTAAAATGTAAAATCACTATGTAATGACTGATTTTACTTCCATTAGCCTAATGTCTTTGTGGCTTCACTTGAGGTCACTATTAGATTATTTTTCTTGCATTATTTCATCAGCTGTCAGTTCTATTAAAGTCATGTAATTCATTCAGTGCCATGATTTTTAAAAGACATAACTGCGAGCACAGGAGACAGTTTCGAGGAAGTTTATTTAGATGATTGTAGGGTGCCAGACTGCCTCAATCTTCTCGATGTCCTGTGTCTGCAGGGTCACTGTGGGCTGCACATGATCTGAGATGCCCAAGTAGTTGTTCATCATTGTGTTTTTATACCCAGCACATAAAAAGGTATCTGCACCTTCTTTCTTATCATCTTTCCAAAGACTGTGCCCTGACTGTGGGGTGTGTGATTATGTTACTACTTAGATTACAGGATACATGATATATCTCTTATTTAACACTATCAGTAACCCTTTAAGGAGGCTTCAAGCTTACTCTATTAATATATTCACTGTTGGGCTTTGATTACAATAATGCAGTGTATTTATATTTGCATATATAGTCGGTGCCATTCAGGAAATCACTTGAAAAATCATTCATTAAACACCAACTACACACATCTTGTTTGTTCCTGGTGGTTATAAAGAAATTAGAGACTTTCTTTTTTTTTTTTTTTGTGGTACCGGGGATTGAACCCAGGGACATTCTACCTCCTTAGACTATAAAATATCCTTAGACTATAAAATAAATAAAATTTAAAAACTAAAGAATAAGTTTGAAAGATGCTTCTATGGATCTCAATCATTTATTCAAATTAAAGAGTAGAAAGTCTCTAATTTCTATAGCCGGGCGTGGTGGCACATGCTTGTAATCCCAGTACTTTGGGAGGCAGAGACTGGAGGATCCGGGTTCGTGGCCAGCCTCAGCTCTCTCTCTCTCTCTCTCTCTCTCCACTTAGTGAGGCCCTCCGCAACTTTGTGAGACCCGGTTTCAAAATAAAGTATAAAAAATAGGGCCGGGGGTGTAGCGCGGAGGTAGAACGCCCCTGGGTTCAATCCCCGGTACCGCAAAAAAAAAAAAAATTATCTGGGAATGGGTAGGGTAGAGATGAAACAAGATTGGCCATCAGTTGATAATTGTTGACGCTGGGCAATAGTAGATGGGAGTTTATTGTATAGTTCTCTATTTTTATGGCAATTTTCCATAATTTAAAAAATACATAAGGAATTGAAGGTTACTATGAATTCATCTCTGATTTTAAAAGGAAAATATATTTTAATAATCACAGAAGCATCCCTATATATCTGAAAAGTGCTAATAATTATATGAGACCAGCACGAGATTTACTGAAACTACAGACAGCTTTGTGTTCATGGACTCTGGAACCCCTTTGTTGAATCTATTAGAATTCAGTAGGTAAGGAAGTTCAAGGCAGCCAGAGGCATACTGTTCACAACCATTGAGCACATTCCAAGTGATGTGAACCTTGACTATAGAAACATGAATGCAGTTGTATTTAGCAATAATAACATTTAACACACTTAAAACTTAACATGGAAGGTTGAGGTAGGTTGGAACGTCCAGGCTAGGAAGCATATAATCTAATCCATTCAGAAACAGAGAAGCCTCCAAGTAAGTACATTTTTACTCTAATTCAGCCTCTGCCAAATTCACCATTGACCAACTTTGCCAATGCCAAATTACCAACAACTTCCTTTTCTGGTCTTAGTCATGTTGACCTCTTCCTTCTGTCTCCTCATCAAGCAGAATTTAAAGCATCCACATTATATTTTTATTTGTATGAATATTTGCGAAGAACAGTATGTTTACTGTCTTTTGTCGTTGGCCAGTTTTCATTGGAACCTTATTTCCTTGAAATTCTTGGGCTGTAAAAGCATGCAGGTGAAATCATCTTTAATTTGTAATTATATTTATATATACACATTTTTATATACATCATACATGTATAATCTTAGATTTCATGAGAATTGAATATCTAGACTGAATTGGCTTTGGGAAAATGTTTCTTTTTAAAAAACATTAAATATTGGAACATTATACAAAAAATAACACCAGAATATTTCATTTATGGCTCAGCTCTGTTGTTCATTTAAAGGTTTAACTGGTTCTCGCTGTTTAAATATCTCTATCTGATCATTCGTGCTAAGTTAGCATGTCCAAAACACTGAAAAACAGATGAATGATCAAGAAACTTAAGGTATACTCTCCCCCAGTGAAGCCAGAAGGATATTCTTGAGAAGAAAAAAAAGAATGCATGAAACTTATTTAACAAGAAAGATTTGAGTCAGGTAATCTACATAATATATCCACTGGCATTAAGGCTGTCATCTTGGTATTGCATTTCTGGTACGAATTTCGCAATAGCTGTCTTTCACTGTCGGTTCTAATAAAGAGTGTTGGTCAGCTTAAATTCCCTGGGAGCTCAGAGTTATGTTTTGTGAACTGCATGTGCCTGAGGCCTCTCATGCATGATTTAAACTGCTTTGTAAATGTCAATAGGTGGAAAAGCATTGGATCCCTTGTAGATTTCTCCAAATCCTCAAAGATGTGTATGCCATGTATAAACCATGCCGCGCTCTCAAGGCCATTGCCGCTTTTTATACTTGCCTAACTGGGGGTTTAAGGTATTGCCAGAAGCAAAATATCAGTGTGTGCATGTCTAGATCCAACTGGCCAATGAAACCCTTTATTAAGAAAATCTTTGCACCAGAGAATGTCTCCAGTGACCTGAAATGGGCACACCTCATGAATGTTGAATGCTCTTCAAACTCTATTTCTTCATTCTTGACTTTTTTTCAAAACACACATTTGACTTGATTGAATTTACTGATTTCATAGTACTGCATCCATTCCATGGAGTTGTAAAAAAAAAAAAAATTCCACTGGGAGTTCCCAGACCTGGAGTCCAATCCTGGATCTGCCACTCTCTGGTTCTTTGTCCTTGGGCAAGCCACTTAACCTTTTTGGGTCCTGCTTTCTGATCCATTAAATAAAAGAGGTTGCATTAAGTGATCTCCAGTTATCATGGATTCCAAGAGATGGTGACAAAAACCAGTGTGACAGATTTAAAGCCATGGGAACACACGTGACTTTTTAATTGGGCTTATTCTACTCTCTGGGCAGCAGCAGATGCCAGCAGGAGCCCCAACATGGCCAGCAGCAATGGCATAGGGAGGCCTGAATGTCAGCCTCTAGGTTTATCAACTCATTTTTGGTCAAAGCACTTCCTTGTGATGGTTTTCCACAGGCCTGAGAACAGCTCTTTGGCTGTTCCTCCTTGCTGTCCATGCCCCACATCGTGCCCGACCCCTAGTTGCATTCCTTAGGCAAAGGTGTTTTCTAATGTCTGCAGAGGCCAAGGTTAATGCTCCAGTGAGGAGAGCATTCAAGGTGAGGCCCCCAGACTGGGTTTCTCAGAGGACTATTTGTTACGCTTTTTGGTACCCCCAACCTACCATGGTGCCTGGAGATAGAGGTGCTTAGGAGAGGCGCGCTGCATCAACATGGAAGAATGAATTCATGTAGAGAGCCATCAGAACAGATGGTCTTTTCGTTCTTCCTCTTTATTTTTTGATTCCTACATAGTTCTGAATGAGTCACTTTGATCTTTTCTTTGCACATGTTCCCTTTCTAATATAGTATTCTCTTGAGGGGGCTGTTTTTTTTTTTTCTTGAGGGGGAGGATGAGGGAAGAGTACATGTAGTAGTTCTGGAGTCAGCCTGAACTTGAGTACTGACTTGCTCTTCAACCTTAAGCAGTTTACTTAACCTTTCTGGGTCCTGGATTTTAATCTATAAAATTGGGATAATAAGAGTACTTATGTCACCTGGTTGTAAGGATTGAATAGCTTATGCACACAAAGTTCTTAGAATTGCACCTAACATGGAAGTGTTTGCTACTAGTAAACTGGTTTCTCTTGATCTTTTTATTATTGTTGTTGAAAATTGGTATTTAAGTTGAACTTTTTACAAGAGAGCCAAGGCGATCACACCAACCTTGGGGAAGAAATCCTTTGCCAAATCCCTGTCTTCTCCACCTCATGAGGAGTGGTCTAAAGTGGGCAGTCTAAGGACATCTGTCTCCTTCGTCCTGCGGGGCCCAGCAGCCATGCTGGAGTTCAAGGTCTCACTCCCTCAGGCCAGTGATTACGCACTGCTCCTGAATCCGCCATCTCTGTACCCACACCCTTGGCAGGCAGACCAGAGTGGATCGGGCACTCTGCAACCTGAAGAGACCTTTGAAACACTGTCGCCACCAGCGTCCCATTTGTGTGTTTGCAGACGTCAAGTAAGCGCATTCTTTTTCACCCTCTGACATGACCTCGGGGTTATTTTCTGTGGTTGTTGACAAATTTTTAGACATCCCGGTTTTATCAGTGGAAACCTTGAAGAGTGACAAATGGTTTTTGGAAGAGATGGTACATACTATAAAATGTCAGCTGGCTCATTTATAACCTGGTGATGTCCAGTGTCTAAGCCGTGCTATCAGCACAGTCTATAGATAACTCACCCTCATGATGCTCCGCTCTCCCCAAGTATTTTGTGCAGCTGTTCTGGTTGAAGACCCAGTTGACATCTATAATAGATATCAAATGGAGAGCCTCTTATTTTATCACTCTCTGTGTTTCGACACTGGCAGTCCCCATGGACTGTCAGAAACAGGCAGCCGGCACATTATGGGAAAGGTGACTTGCTGAGTCCTGGTGCCCTGAGGACATTATTAAGTGCTAGGGAACCTTGTTAGCTCATAAAGTTGGTTCAAACCAATTATTGCTCTGCAACCATTACCAATGCCAAGAATGTAACTCTTTTAAATTCTTGCCCATAAAGCTGATCTTTCCATTACATTATATCATAGAGCAAGACTTCTGATCTGGCTGCAGTTGTATCCCACTGGCTGCAAAGACTAAACATTGCATTTGCTGCTCAATATTGGTTACCCTTCAGTGCTTCATGGAGGCAGCAAGACTTCTATTTATAGATTTACTTTCTGTCTCCCTAGTTCAGCGCAGTCAGTTTTGACACACTGTCCCAGTAATCTGATCAGCCATGCTGCTTTTAAATGAAGGTCTAGGCCTTGGCCTCTGCAGAGAGGGTGACAGCTGTCAGATACAGATAGTAGGCTACAGATCCTGGCTGCTAAAACCCTCTCATTCATTCCTGTTACAGATCATTGACCACAGCTTGAAGCCGTGCTTTACAGTCCACCGATTAGTTGGCAAGAGATCTACATACTGTATTAGCAAGGTCAACCACCGAGATAAAGCAAAATCTTAAGCCCCTGCACTATTTTTAAACCAGTAGCCATTTGTTAAAGCTGGTTATTTTGGTGCACGTCTCTCTTCCTTTCCTTTTTTCTCTCTCAAAACTAAACTAGAGAAACTTGTTGTAACTCTTGGGTAGAGCTAATAAAAATGGTTCAAATAATGAGATGGCTCAAATCTGAGAAGGAGGAGGCTCTCAGAAACTCTTTGGGGTACCAAGGAGAGAACAGTGTTAGCCACGCTCATTCCTTGTTGCAATCAGACTGTGTTTGGAAATCTCAGCCCAGGAATCCCTAGATGAAAGTTCACCTCACTCGTGTGAGTACTCTGACCATGGAAGTGGGGTATGCAGGTCTGGCCTGGGGAGAGCTGAATTAGGATTCACACAAGTTGGAATCCTCGCCTACTCCTAAATGAAGTGGTTGGCCTTTGTTCTCGGCTCATGCAGTCAGACCTGTTTTGTAGGTGTTCCCTTGTCCGAGTCCTCCTTCCCCACAGTGCCTTGAACGTGGGTGTTTTAAAGCCAGGTCTTATTCAACATACCATACTGGACCTGTGAAAGGAGACCTTGTTCTGTGGGAAACCTCATGGTAAAAGTGATTGACTTCTTCATAGTCAGTGAACATCCCTGCTGTTCAATCAACACAAACAACCAGACTTCCCATCTAATCTTTACTCAGAAGGGCGCTGCCCACAAGATCGTGAACTCTACTTCACCATCTGACTACCCTTCTCTCCACTCTCACCTCTCCTACATCTGCACTCCCACTGAGCAGCCCTTCGAATTCTTGCCCCTTCATTCTTCTCTGATTTCCACTAAGAGTATGGGGACCCAGCTGGAGTTCCCATTCTTGTTCAAGGTATGCTCTGTTGTCTCTATTTTATATCCCCTCTCCTCTCCTCTATGATCTTACTACATCTTCTTTCTCCTATCTTATCTATTCTCTTCACTCTTTACTTCTTGTTAACTTAGGAGCAAGGACAGTGTCCTTAGGATTCGATGGTACTCAAGGCCCTGGACAGTGTGTCTCAGTTCACTATTTTGTAGTCTTGCCTCATATTTTATCTCCTCTCCACCTCCCGAAGGCCCCACGCACGCATTTCCTGAACACACCCTCTCAAGCTTCTTTGGCTGCGTTGGCTCTTCTACCCTGTAGGTCCTTTAGAATGACAAGTCTTAGTATAAAGAGTATACTTAGTACACATACTCAACAAATATTTGCAGGATGAGTGCATCAATAAAAGACAAATGCTTGACATTGTTATCAGGATTGACCAAACCCTTTGAGCCAGAAAGGCAATATAGAGGCTGGGTATGGCCACAAATCAACTTGAGCTTGGAGACTCACCAGAAGCATAACTTTGTGCAGATTGCTCTCTGAGGCTTGATTTTCTCATCTATAAAGTAAGGTAGCCTGGTATGGCAGCACATGCCTGTGATCCCAATACTTGGGAGACTGAGACAGGAGCATCACAGGTTCAAGACCAATCTCAGCAATTTAGCAAGACTCTGACAAACCTAGCGAGACC
>PVJS01013906.1:15000-41282 GCA_004027185.1 Glis glis
ACCAGCCTCAGTGGCCCGCTCTCTGCTGCAGAGTTTTTGGCTCTGGGGATTCTCAAGGATGTCAGTGCTTATTTTCTGTTTCTCGAATCACTGGAGCCATGAAAACAATTACTAAGCCATATTTACCATTCCCCCCCCCCCGACCATGGCAAGTTCATAAAACATCTTTGTCCAGATATGTTTTGTCCTTAATACCCGATTCATAGTATGGAATGAAAATAATTTATAGGAGATAGCCTAGAAAGTTAAGGCTATAGCCAGGCGTGGTGGTGCACACTTGTAATCCTAGTACTTGGGAGGCTGAGACAGGAGGATCGCAGGTTCAAGAACAGCCTCAGCAATTTAGTGAGGCTCTCAGCAACCTAGTGAGACCCTGTTTCCAAATAAAAAATAAAATCGGTCTGGGGTGTAGCTCGGAGGTAGAATGTCTCTGGGTTCAATTCCCAGTACCACAAAAAAAAAGAAAGTTAAGGCTATAAACGACCTTAAAGAAATCTATCCCAGGCAGCAAATGGGGTTCAGTTGTCACACTATCTCTATTCTGTGAGGTGGAAGGCTACACTGACCCTGGGACAGGAAGGAAGAAAAGGCCGAATCCTAGTGACTTCTGCAGCAAGTGTGGCGTGGGGAGAGGAGTGCGCGCGCTTTGTATTTTCTGTCTCCCATCTCTCCCTTTGACCAGTGAAGTTACCTGAGACAGAAATGGTACTAAGAATTAAGTGTCCTTATTCTGAGTCCAGGTCTCTTTTAACTCCATCTTGCTGAAGTAATTATTTTTCTTCCAAGTATAAAAGGGAGTAAACTAAAGCACCAAAATATTAAGCTACTTGTAGATTTGCCGCTGACTTAATTATAAAATAAAAACCAAGCCTCCCATTACTTGGGAGGCTGAGACAGGAGGATCGGAGGTTCGAGGCCAGCCTCAGCAACTTAATAAGAACCTGTTTCAAAATAAAGAATAAAAAAGGGCTGGGGGTATAGCACAGAGGTAGAATGCCCCTGGGTTCAATCCCTA
Organism: Glis glis; assembly: GCA_004027185.1. NCBI lineage: Eukaryota > Metazoa > Chordata > Mammalia > Rodentia > Gliridae > Glis > Glis glis. Next base: position 16,016 of record PVJS01013906.1, read on the forward strand.
GTACAACTAAATTAATTAATTAGTTAATTAAAATGAAAACCAGAACCTAGACTCTGCCTTCTTCATTTCTCTCCCAACTTTCTTTCTTCCTCCCTTTCTCCCTCTCCCCCTCCTTCCTTCTTTCTTTCTTCTGTTTGTTTTGCAGCATTGGAGATTGAATCCAGAAGCATGCTACCTCTGAGCTCCACCCTCAGCCCTTTTCATGTTTTTGATTTGAATCAGGGTCTTGCTAGGTTGCTGAGAGTCTTGTTATGTTGCTGAGGCTGTCCTCGAACCTGCGATCCTCTTGTCTCAGCCTCCCAAGTACTGGGATTACAAACATGCACCACCACTCCCAGCTTCCTTCTTTCTTTTTGCAGTGGTGGGGATTAGAACCCAGGGTCCCATGCACTGAGCTACCCAGCCTCATTGTTTTTCCAATTTCTAATAGCATTACAAAATGAGGCCTAGCCTTTTTTTTTTTTTCCCCCTTGTATTGGGGATTGAACCTGGGGGCATTCTACCAGTCCTTTTTTTTTTTTAAATGGTCTCACTACATTGCTGAGGCTGGCCTTGAACTTTCAGTCCTCCAGTCTCAGCCTCCCAAGTACTAGGATTACATGTGTATGCCACCACACCTGGCTCCCAAATTGTTATTGTCTACATTTAACCACATTATCCTGGTTCCACTTTTAAAAATAAAGTGTATCTAGCTGAGCGTAGTGGTGCATGCGTGTGATCCCAGTACTTAGGAGACTGAGACAGGAGGATCACAGGTTGGAGGACAGCCTCAGCAATTTAGCAAGACTCTCAGCAACTTAGACCCTGTTTCAAAATAAAAGAGGGCTGTGGGTATAGCTCAGAGGTAGAATGCCCCTAGGTTCGGTTTGCAGTACCAAAAAAATGTTTTTAAAATAATAAAATAAAGCCTACCTGTTTTATTGAGACATGCCCTCCAGGAAGTTCATTTTCCCAGGCACTTCTTTGGTAAATGATATTGCTAACCAAAAACCAAACCAACAGGGCTAAAACTACCAAGTTATGTTCCCTTTAAAAAAAATTTGGAGTAAGGATCATCTTAGAAAAATGAAGTTAGGCAACTTTGCTATCTCCATTTGCAACACTGAGAAATATCACATTAGCAAATATTAATTCTTTCAAATCATAATCCAGATGAAATTGGGATGAATTCTTTGGCTCTTAAGGATTTTTTTTTTCTTCAAACAGAGGGATTTTTGTCCCTAAGCAATTAATGTGCTAATAAAAACTTGGTGCTGTCCTTTTTCTCCTTTGTTGCTTTGGTTCATCAGAAATCAGGTTAACAAGCTGGGCGTGGTGACACACGCCTGTAATCCCAGTGCTTGGGAGACGGGAGAATCACAGGTTCAAGACCAGCCTCAGCAACTTAGCGAGACCCTGTTTCAAAATAAAAACTAAAATAGGACTGGGGGTGGAGCTCAGAAGTAGAATGCCCCTGGGTTCAATCCCCAGCACCACAAAAACAAGCAAACAAAGAAGCCAGCTTAGCAGTGTTGCCCACATATTAACTGATGAAACATTCCATCCCAGCTTCTTCGTTGTTGGAGACTTGAGCTTCAAGCCTCCCCTGCCTAGGCATAGGACAGAGGGAGTGCAATTAATAAATCATTTCCTTCAAGCTTTTCTTCCAGTGGTCTGTAGACTGCCTCCTCCTGACATGAGTCAAGCTATTTAATGTGATGGAATCCATCTTGTGGGGCTCTCTCCATTCAGGCTAAGTGATTGAATTCGCAGTTCCTCTGATTTAGTGCCTCATCTGTCGCTTTCTTGAGGAGAGATTTTTGGACCCATTTAGTCCGGAGATTGGCTGGAGTGGGGACGAGGGGAGAAACTGCCCCTAAGCCACCATCTCTTTCCTCTTCAAATGAGTCATAATCAGCCTGGAAATGCAGGAAGATGATAGAGGATGACCAACCGCTCTGAAAAGCTGGCAGTGGTGATGTTGATTACATTAGCAGGCCAGTTTCTAAGCTGCCTTGGAGAGCAGGAGCTGGGCCCCTGAGAAACTGGTCATTTTAGCAACTTGGGTATGCAGGACAGTGTGTCTTCAAAAAATACCCAGCACCACCTTGGTAGGGTATTTCTCCAAAATGCCTTGGTTCTCAAAGCAAATTTCCATCTTTTAGCAGCCAGTAGCTCCATGCCAATTAGAATGGATGCATTTGACAGTTTTCACTCTTGCAACCTCTGAAACGGGAGTGTGGAAGCTGTAAGCCAGGGTGGCTGCCCGTTGACCTCAAGTTATGCAGATGTGCCCTAGGCAGTGGCTGGGCTGCCTGCTGAATGGGAATGGGCAGGTGTCCGCATCATTGACATTCCAGGAGGCTGCTTCCTGCTGGTCCTCGCCTTCCCAGGTCCTGCATTTCCTATTAGCTCTTCAGGAAGGAAGGCAGGTCAAAAGAGTGGAGGAAACAGGTCAGAAAGAGGGCAGCTTCTAATAGGAAGGGGATGCAGACTCATTTGCTCGTAGGAATGCTCTCCCATGGAAGAAGGAAGGGTTCTGAAATAAACCTCAGGACACCAGCCCTACTTCCGAAGGTGCTCGGGCCAGTAGAGCTACAGCTGCACATCTCCTGTTTGCCGACCTTCAGCTCCAGAGCCAAACGCACCAGACTCCCTGCGGGATGCTCGGGCGTGTGGGGAGAGTCAGTTATTTTTTAATTGAAAAATAAATTTCTTCTTGAGAAAAAGGGAACACTACAAACCTTCGAGGCAAATGGGAGAGCAAATAGACATTCCAGTGTCGAGGCCTTGAACAGGGACTGTGGTGAATAGATTACTACAGGATCTTCAGATAAGGATCAAGGAGCCCAGGAATCCCCTCAACGTGTACTTCAAGTTTTCTTTGTTTTGTGTGCTTGCATATTTGCCTCAGAAGGAAGCCCATAGCTTGTGTCAGGTCTTCAAGTAGAATCTGTAACCAAAAAACAAAAAAAGTTGAGATTCGCAGGGCCAGCAGAGCCGAACTATGCACAAATCACCTTTGCAAATGCTCCCTGTTGTTACCACAAATACTTAACCAGTTCGTCCTGACCCCCTTCTCCCACCTAAACTTAGTCTTACCAGAGACAGACCTTGGCTTCCACGGAGCCATATTTTCACTCACTAGAGGTTTAGGGAAATTCCACAAATGGAAAAGACTTTACTATCACTCTTACTCCATCTTCATGCAGGCCTTTTTTTTTTTTTTTTTTGAGATGTGTGTGGTTGGGTGATTTTTGTTGGTTTTGAGACAGGGTTTCACTGTGTTGGCCAGGCTGGCCTCAAACTCCCAGGCTCTAGCAGTCCTCCTGCCTCAACTCCCTGAGTAGCTGATTGACTCGGTTTTTTTTCTTTTTTCTTTTATTTATTCATTTTATTCACTTATTTTGTGTGTGGGTGTATGTGTGCGTGGTACTGGGGATTGAACCCAGGAGCATTCTACCTCCGAGCTACACCCCCAACCCTATTTTTTTAGATCTTTGTTTTAAAACAGGGTCTCACTAGGTTGATGGCAGTCTCAATACTTGCTGAGCCTGTCCTTGAACCTGTGATCCTCCTGTCTCAGACTCCCAAGTATTAGGATGACAGACGTGTACCACACACCCAACTGATTGACTCATTTTTTAAAACCCTTATTATTTTTTATACAGTGAAAATGCATCTACTCATAAGTTCTCCATTCTATCCAGGCATGGTGGCGCACGCCTGTAATCCCAGTACTTTGGAGGCTGAGACAGGAGGATCACAGGTTTGAGGACAGCCTCAGTGAGTAGTGAGAGACCCTCATCAACCTAGCAAGACCCCATTTCAAAATAAAAATAAAATTGGGCTGGGGTGTAGCTTGGAGTAGAATGCCCCTGAGTTCAATCCCCAGTACCACACACACACACAAAAAGAAATTCTCCATTCTAATTTTTCATTGTTTGGCCAAAGGTGGGGTCAGAATTGAGCTTTGGCCTATGTGTGGCAAGATTTTTTTTTTAAGCCCAGAATAATAAAATCAGGATTTCAGAACTTGTCTTATCCAGCCCACTTTTTTTAAAAAAACCAGGGGATGTTAAGTAGCTTTTTCAAGGTCATACCTCTATTTGGTAATAGAGGTTATGAGTTATTTTATTCTTTGCTCTTTAAGAAAGGAAATTATAGAAATAATGGAATTTTATGAAGTTGGGGATTTTCTCTGTCATTATCATTAAAAGAAGGCACAGTGTGGTTATATGAAAACCTCTCAGCAAGTCTGTCTTCGGAGCCCTTTACAGACCTGCATCCTTTCCTCCATCCCCTTCCTTCCTTTCCTTCCCCACCCCACTCGTCTTCCTTGACAAACCAAGTATACCAGGCGTCCCCACGTGTCATGCTGAGCGCTGCAGAGTGAGTTCCTGCTGGGCCCTCCAGGAGCTTGCATTCTCAGACTTGTGTGGCTACATATAAAAAGTACATGCATTTGTTCAGATTTATCTCTTGCTTTAATTTATCTGGTCTCTGCACCATGCTGCCCAGAGAAATAGGAAGGTCAGGGGAGGGGGAGAGGAAAAATACCAACAGTATTTCCCCTCTGGGGAAACCTGGGACTTGGCCACTTTGCAGAAATCCAGGTACAGAAGCATCTTTTCATTTGACAGAAAGCTGCAGAGTGTGGGTAGAATGGTGGGTTTTGTTAATGAATTGCTGGTAGTTTCCTTCTTCATCCTTCTTAGCAGTTTTTAGAAAATGTGTCTGCTTTTGACACAGAGCTTTCTATAAGGGCCAGAGATATTTCCACAGAGAGCCCCTTTCTTGTGAATAAGAACTCCTTTCACTTTTGTTCATATTGTCCCACCATGTTGCTACCTTTAAAAAAAAAAGTGTTGTATATATAACCTAGATTATGTCCCTATAAAGTGAATTTGTAATGACTCCCTCGTGAGCTTAGCCAAAGTATGTCTAGACAGTTTTTTCTGGCTTTCCCTCCCAAACTTCTTCAGGTTAAAAATAGGGAAGGATTTGTTTTAATACAGTATAGTACTGTATCTTTAACCTTTTGTTCAAATGCATATTGCCTGTTTAAGTTTTATTTAGAGAAAGTGTGTAACTTATAAACCAGCTCGCTCAGACCTTGAGATTGCCCGTCTGGCCTTCTCGCTGCCAGTGGATTGGCCAGGTCTCCAGAAGGCTTTAACAGGAGGCTTAGACAGAGGGAAGCACTTAATTATTATCCAAATTTTTCCCTTTAGTTAAGTCGTATGGTAAGATATCCCAGAGATTATATTTTTAGCAACCACTTTAAAGAGACTGGGGAGATTAATTTAAAATTGATAATCGCGTGGCAGCACCGCAGCTTAACAAGCCCAAGGTCTGCCTCGTGGAGCTGGCTGCTCTCAGGGGACTCCAGTTCAATTCTCTCTGCTACCAGTTGAAATCAGAAATCACAACCGCAGTGATTAGCAGTGAATTCCCTGATCTCCCAGCTCTCGGGGCAGAGGGAGAGGGGGCCTATTCGCCAGTAGCCAGTAGTTAACCCTTTTGTGGGGTGGGTGGGAGGCAGAGGAAGTGATTCATGGGTGTAAGGTAGGGGCTAGTAATCTACATCGTGACAAAAAGTGCCCAGGCAATTCTGAGAGCTGCCAGGTTGGAAGCCCCTGCTTTGGGGAGAGTGATGGTGAATGACAGAAGAAAGTGCCTCTTGGGCCCATCCCAAGCTGCCCTCCAGTTGCTGTGACCACTGACCTGCGCCCACACAGTTCAGGAGGCTTCGGTGGCTGCCGAGCAGCCTTGTAGGGCTGGGAGAGCCTTTCTTTGTGGAAGGAAGCAGAAAGCCTGCTTCTGCCCCCCCCCCAGCTTTCTTTTAAAAATGGCCTCTAGCTAGCAAGTGGACGATTATGGATGGCACTGGAGAGCAGCAGTAAGCAGTGTTAATGAGCTGCAGGATATCAGAAACAAAAAAGAAAATATTTTCCCTGCGGGCCCAACAAAATTAATTTTAAAAATTAATGTAAACCACTAATGCTGCAAGTGCCTCCATTAAATTACGGGACTGTGACATGTACAATGCTATATTTTTTGCCATTGAATTTGTTATCTAAGAGGTGTTCATTGTTTGTTACAGTGTGAAAAGCTGTTTTCCTCCAGATAAGCTTGTTCATTAGTAAACTGGATCTCTGCCACCTCCCCGTTTCTTCACACCGAAGTAATGCCCCGTAGCATAAATGCAGACACCCACTCTGCATTTAATATCAGAAATGTAAATCAAAAGCGTCCAGTCTGGTTTTAAATGGCTTCAGTCTTTCCCAGGGTGAAATCTGGGGGAAAAATTCTTCCCTGTGCAGTTCTGACACCACCGCTTTGGCAGGCAGGCCCTGAAAGCAGGCTGATAATTATTAAACAAAGTATCTTGTTTCCCACTGAGGTCTCCAGATCACTCTGTCATTAGACTGGATTTATTTCTAGGGTTTCATTCATGCTGTGACAGCTTGGGATTTATAAGTTCTGTGTTTTAATTTCAGGCAGAAATGAAACTGGTCAAATGCAATTTGGGAGGGGAACAACCCTTGATAAAATGGCTGTGCATCTTAATGCCTAAATACAGAGACAGAATAAGGAAGGCTCTTGGGTGACATTTTGAGACTCCGCCGGCGCAGGCCTGGAGGCAGCATGGAGACGGGCCTGGAAAGCCAGGATTAGTGTGGGCCCAGAGCACCCCTAAAAATGGAGGGTCCTCTTTCCAGGTTTGTGAACACTGGCTTTGCCTCTGAAACAAAGGGCAAACAGGAGGAGTCCCGCGTTCTGCCAGCAGAGCGGAAGCCAAGGCCAAGGGTGCGCGCCATGGCGGCGGGCGATGGAAAACTTGGCTCTGTTGTCATTGGAGACACTCGCGCAGGCTGCTGCCACAGGGTGGAACCTTGGCCCAACCCGACCTGCAATGCGCGGAGCTTCTCCTTGTGCCTCTGCACCACTGCTTTTCAAGGTGTTGAGTAAGCTCAGGATCTGACTTTTTTCCCCCAAAGGGAAACCAAAATTACTGACTCCTCTGAAGCTTCTTTTGGCTTCTATTGACTTACGTTGCAAGCGTCTAATTCAGCACTATTTCAAATGGGAGGGGTGCATCAGGAACCGGTTGGGAGCTGTGAGAAAACCTGATTAGCAGTAAGCTCATTTCCATAGAAACAGGCTAATTAAGATGCTGCTTGAAAAAGCATTTGGAGAGCCCTGACCAGTCAGCTTTTGGGGGTCCTGCAGGGGCCAGTCTGACCCTGCCCTGTTGTGGATACATCTGATCTGACACACAGAAAGGATCCTCTGGGCCTCTGGGGGGTGCTGTGGCTTTCTGTGGGGCGGTGAGGCTTTATTGTACTCTGAGCACTTTACGCCAAGGAAGGTGGGTGGAACTACACACCTCCTCCTCTTCTCAACCCCCCATTTTACTAATGAGAATGAGGCTCTCACTAATGACTTTCTGCTAAAAGAAGAAGCACAAATGAACTGATTCCGAGAAGCCCACCAGATCCTACGATGGCGGAAGGCTTCTAGTTGGTCATACTAATCACATATATTAAAGCAGAAATTATATGCCATTACAGAGGTGATCATATGTCCTGGTTTAGGCCGGGCGTGGTGGCGCACGCTTGTAATCCCAGTACTTGGGAGGCTGAGACCGGAGGATCCGGGTTTGCGGCCAGCCTCGGCTACTTAGTGAGGCCCTCTGCAACTTAGTGAGACCCTGTTTCAAAATAAAGAACAAAAATAGGGCTGGGGGTGTAGCCCAGAGGTAGAATGCTCCTGGGTTCAATCCCCGGTACTGCCAAAAATAAAAATATATATATATATATATATGTCCTGGTTTGTCTCAGACAGCCCCCATTTGTGCCTACTATAGTTGTTAATAGTTAACACCTTCACTCTTAAACATGTCCTAGTTTGAATTCTATGTGATCTGCTCACCTAGCTATCAACCACCATGTAGCCAGTTTGTTCAAGGCAAATAACAAACTAATGGACCCAGTGAGTCAGAATCTGTCTTAAAGTAGAGGATACATACTGAACAGAGCCAGTGAAATACAATTTAAAACATTCAGAACAGTTCTACATAATGTTTGTATTTATATACATCTATAGCAAAAGTATAAATGCCATACTGTGTATGATAAATATCACATTGATAATAGAGTTTCCCTTGTGGGGAGAGATCTGAAATATATATTTCTTAAGCTGAATGGTGGCTCTTTAGGTTTTCCTTGTATATTCTTTTATTATCCTCCACTTTTTATGTAGACCAGAAATACCTTGTAATTTAAAAAGAAGCAAACAAGCTTTCAAGATAATTATGATTAGTCCAATGGGGAATGATTTCACTAAAGTGTGTGTGTGTGTGTGTGTGTGTGTGTGTGTGTGTGTGTGTGTGTGGTGAAGGGGGAATTACACTTAGGGTCAAGCATCTCAAGGCTTGCTCTGCACAGTACTGTGATTGGGAGCATGAATGACGCCCTGCACTTGACCTCAGGAAGAGCTGCCGTATAACTTGGCACAGAAAGCCTGCCCAGTGCCTGGCACTGGTGTTTCTAAGAGCAATCAAAACTCAGGGTTGCTTCCTGAGCTCTGCCACGGGAAGACTAGCTGCGTGTGTGTGTTCTGGCTGGATTTGCCTCCGCAGACTGTGCTGTTCACTCATATCCAGTTGTCAGGTTGACGTTTACTGTTGCTGTCCTTGAGGTCAGCCCTTGTCCATAGATTTTTCATAACTCCTCGATTTCCTTCTTGTTCCAAAACTTGCAATAACTCAAATCTTTTCTCTCTGCCACTTGCAGTAAACAGAGGAAAGAGGCACAAAGAGAAATAGGCAGTCTTGGGGAAGTCTTCAGGCAAGGGACCAGGGGGTTATAGGCAACTTCTTAGCATCCCTTAGAGAATGTTCCACTGAATCAAAAAAGCACCGAGTTGAAACCTGAGGGACTCCTCCTGGAGGAAGTGAAGCTTGAGGAAGCCTTGTGTCTGCCCTGGGGACTGTACTGTTAGGTTTATGGCTTCCCTGCAAACAACCATAAGTTCTTCTCATGTTGACCTCAGTACTCTTCAGCTTCCAGCCTGTGGGTCTAAGTAACGAAAGGACCTGCTCACCCTTTCCTCCACTATGTTTGCATTTTTATGGTTCATGTATATTTCCGAGCATATCTTTGGAATCCCTTTTTTTTTTAGTAGGTCTAAGTCTGATTCTAGTCATATCAATGGGTTTATGAAAATGACCAGGAATGGATAAAATGGCCCCCAAATGGGAGGGAGTATTCCACATAGGAAGGGATTTTTTTATTTTTATATTTTTTTCCTTTTGTGGTAGTACGGGGCATTGAACCCAGGGCCTTTCTACCACTGTGCTACATCCCCAGCCCTTTCTATTTTATATTTTGAGACAGGGTCTCACTAAGTTGCCCAGGCTGGCCTTGAACTTGTGATCTTCTTACTATAGCCTCCTGAGTCACTGGGATTTCAGGTTTGCACCACTGTGCCTGACCGGAAAGGGATTTTTAAGGAGGAAACAAGACAAAAGATGGCATCATGAGGGCATAGGGTGTAGACTTCGTATACAACATACTCTATCCTTTACAGTGTTCATTAGCACTGCTCCTCCTGAGCCGATGGCCCATAGCAAGTAGCGACTGATCTGAGTATTGTACTTGGGGACACTTGGTACAGTGGCCTGCGTACAAGTGATTGCTATAAACCTCTTGACAAGTAGAGCAATAGCTTGCGTTTATTGAGCATATACTGCATCCCGGGTGCTTTGGTACAACACTGCATATGGCTTCCTGCCTTTTATCCTCACCAGCCACCCTTTGAGGTATAGACTTGGGGGTGTAGCTCAGAGGTAGAATGCCCCTGGGTTCAATCCCAAGTACTGCAAAAAAGAAAAAAGCAGCCAAATATGAACAATTCTATATGATTCAATCCAGTAATCTTATTGTAATTGTTTTGTAAATAGAGAAATTCAGACAGTGAGACTTGCTCAAAGAGATCCCAGCTAGCAAATGGCAGAGCTGGAATTTGAACCAGGTGGTCCCCTTGCAGGCCCGTCCCTGAACTGTTGCTTGGTGCTACGTCCTCCTGGATAGAACACAGCGGCGTATTGCCATGGCCCAGGTGTTCAAATAGGCTTCAACACCTCTGCCAGCTTTGAGATCAAAGACGGCTGGTCAAACAGATCAAATGTTTCCTGGAGTCTTGGGTTACACTTGTGATGCTCTGTTTAAAAGGAATGCTATGGAGGGAGCACACCAGAACTCTGGAAGATGGGCCATCTCTCTTTAGGATCTCTGCTCCTCTCTCCTGAAAAGAAAGAAATCGGTGTGGAGCCAGCAGAGGTGTTCACAGCAGGGCCTGGCCCATTAAATGAAAGACTTCCATGCTGAGCCAATCAAGAGAGACCTGGACAGAAATCAGACTCTTTCCTGCCCTGGAAACCCATGCCTGGAATCTGTAATTCATCTGTTAAATCAAGTGTGCAGCCGGTGGTTTAGCACAGAGGGGGCCGGCAGGGCAGGGGAGGCAGAGGGGCAGGAGCTGCCGCACTTGAATTTCTAGCATCAGAGTCAAGTTAGGGAAAAGAAACAAGGCTGTGATGGCTTTTTGGACCTTGTGTTTCCAGCAAAGAGAAATCAGCAGGAACGATTTTTTAAAACTGATGAGCTGGTGGAAGGCAGGAGAACAATGGCGGCAGAGGCAGGGCCCCCAGGGGCTGACTAGAACACAGTTCCGCTCTTGCCTTTCAACAAGACTGAATAAAGTTTAGGATTTTTTTTTATGGGACTTGTAGCCATTTTTAAACTTTCATTTTTCATAATGTCACAGATAATCTTTTTATCTATTATCCACTGGCTCTTTTCTGAGAGGCATTTGCATCAAATGGTGCCGCACAGACCATGACTGTCTCTAGTGGGGAAAGCAGCTTGAAATGAAAGGTTACTCACTCCCTCTGCTTTCCCCGGCTTTGTTCTTGATTCTCACACATTTTTTTTTTTTACATCTGAATTCGGGTATTTCTGGAGTTTTTCTTTAGAAATCTTTCCATTCTGAGATCTAAGCATATTCAGACTCCAATCTATATATCAGGGGTTATAAAGCTTACGTTCGCTGAAAGTGAAGCATCCACTTTGAAACATTTGTTGGGCACCCCATGTCTTCCCAAATCCCTTCTGAGCATTTCCTACAGAGGCAGCCGCCGTAAAAAGGCAGCCACGCACACAGTGGGGGCCTTTCCCTGGCTCTGGCTTCCCACAGGAGTGGAGCAGTGGCCCTTCACGGTGCACTGCTGGGCAGTCGCTCCTTTCAGCCACAAGGAGAATGGGTCTGCGAATGGATTTCGTTTCTCCATTCCTCCAGTGTGGGAGTAAACAAGGGCTCTCCCAGGGGCCGGAAGTGGGGCTCTGTGATGGAGTGTGGCTGAGACCAAGGAGCAGCCTGCGCTAACAGGGTGAGAATCAAAAGCTGCCAGCCCTTTTGTGTGCAAAACCCTGTGGAAAAAAATGACCTAGAAAGTCGAGGGGATATGACTGATAGTTTCTGTTCAGCTTCCATTATAGTTTCTTAGCTCATCATCGCGAGCTCTAGGGGACCCCAGGAGGGACGAGGGTTGTTCTCAGGCCTACCTGACAAAGCATCTCATAAAAACATCCTCTTCCCCTCCAGCTTCCTCCTCTGCTGCTCCCCACCAACACACCCGCACCTCCCCCTCACACAGGGCCTGGAAACGGTCTGCAGAGGCAAGGCCCAGAAGGCCACAGTGAGCTATGTTGAAATTGGTCTCCACCAATGGTACTCAGTTTAATAGTGACCTCACAGAACAGTGGACAGGGCTTGTTTTTGTATTTGTGTATGTATTTGTGTGCATATGCTCCTAAAATAAGGGAACATTGTGCCCAAAGAAGTACATGTGTGCATGTGTGTGTGTATATATGTGTGTGTGTGGTACTGGGGATTGAACCCAGGGGCATTCTACCTCCAAGCTACACCCCCAGCCCTTTATTTTATTTTGAAACATGATCTCACTAAGTTGCTGAGGGTCTCACTAAGTTGCTGAGGCTGGCCTCGACCCTGCGATCCTCTTGTCTCAGCCTCCTAAATACCGGGATTATAGGCATGCACCACTACTATGCCCAGCTTACTTGCAGCTTTCAGTGACTGTGTTGGGCGCTGCACTGAGTCTTCACAACAACCTACAGGGAGGGAGGGAGGGAGGGGATGTGACTCTCATTTATTAGACAAGAAACAGAAAGCAAGAGAGTTTGAAGTGATATGCCAAGTTTGAGGGCTGGTACTGAGTGGAACTCAATGTAGATCTTTCTGACTCTCTATTTCTTGTTCTTAGCATCCCCTGCTACCCTAGAGATTGTCAGAACTTCTTTGGAACATACTGCTTCTTTATTTTAGGGATGCTTTAGATACGTAGTGGTAGAAGCTGCTACAAGGATTTGTTTTGAAGAGAAGGGTAGTGTCCTTGAACTAGTAAGGTAATTTCATTTCTTCCAAGCTTGTCTTTTTAGACCTTTGAGCCAGTCATCATAGTTTTATATTTTTATGACCCAAAAGAAACTTCTGTTAAATCATGAAAACACTAAAAACCCTGGTGACTAGATACAGTAAAGCATTCTTTCCTTAGGCATGGAAATCGCCCAGTGATGTGGCAGGAATGTATGAATAGTTTCTGAATTGTCGACAAACAAACATAACAGATTTCCCAGTTGTAACAAACATCGTACAGTCACGAATGTAAAACTCTCCCGGTAAACAAAATAATACCCTTTCTTGTGTCATCTTCCTCATTTACTGTGGCTTTTCTGCAAGATTTCTATGAGTTTAGTTTCATTTTATAGATGTTTATAACATTTCTAACAAGTAGAATGCCTGCTAAATTATTTTTATTTAACTTGCTCCAGGGTTAAAGAGAGTTGTAGTTAATGTTCACAAATTAGCCTACATGGATGACATGGGGTGACAAAAGACCACTGAACGAAGACTTAGAAAATGTCAGCTCTTGTCCTGGCCAGCCTCCAGCTGCATGCGACCTGAGCAAGGCTCGGGAGGAGAGGGTCCTGCCACCTGCCCTGCTCCCTTGCCCCAGACTGGCAAGGGCAGTGAGGCCAATGAGAAAAATCAGATGTCAGACGCTCCTGAGTGTGACCTCGTGCCAGCGTTCACCAGGTGTGATGTGAAGACACACTTTGTGGGTGTGCATTTTGAAGCTTTGGTTTCACAGGTCATGCTACCTGCTCTGCTGTGGGAAAAAAACAAAGTTCTAGTCGGGTGCAGTGGTGCACACCTGTAATCCCCAGTACTTGGAAGACTGAGATAGGAGGATCGCAGGTCCGCGGCTAGCCTCAGCTACTTAGTGAGGCCCTCTGCAACATAGTGAGAGCCTGTTTCAAAATAAAATAGGGTTAGCCGGGCATGGTGGTGCATGCTTGTAATCCTAGTACTTGGGAGGCTGAGACAGGAGGATTGCAGGTTCGAGGACTGCCCTAGCAATTTAGTGAGGCTGTCAGCAACCTAGTGAGACCCTGTTTCCAAATAAGAAGTAAAATCGGTCTGGGGGTATAGCTCAGAGATAGAATGCCTCTGGGTTCAATTCCCAGTACCACAAAAAATAAAATAAAATAAAATAGGGTTAGGGGTGTAGCTCAAAGGTAGAATGCCCCTGAGTTCAATCCCCAGTACCACCAAAAAAAAAAAGAAAGTTCTGAGACCTGCACCAGCCCACTCCTCCACAGGAAGCTTTGGTTCTGGCAGTAGGTTCACGCACTGTCTTCTCAAAACGCCCTGTGCCCTTGTTCTTGCTCCCCACACCTACAGCGTGCTTTAAGGCTATTTGTTCATCATTCTTCTCTCGCCCTGTTCTGAGTGCTGAGCAAATAATCCACCATGCCTCAGTCTGGCTGGCACTGCAGTTGGCATGGCTCATGAAACCACGCAGCCACCAAACATGTGGAGACAAACCTCTAGGCTTCCCAGGAGGTTCAAGGATTGCCTCACGGCTGAGCCGGCAACAGAGACTGTAATGTATAAAAACAGTAACGATTCAAACTATGCTGGTTATCAATGTAATATGTACTTATTGTGAAAATATAGTCAACACATGTGAAGAAAAAATATTCAATTTTCCATCGATATATATGTTTTACATATTTGTATATTTTCTCAGAAGGACATACCAAAGAAACGGTGGAATCTTTTTTTTCTCTTAACTTTTTGTCATGCGCAGTGCAGCGTTAAAGGGTTTGGGTTCTAGAGCCCAACCAAGCCTGTATGTATATAGTTTTGCCGTTACTGGTTGTGTGACTTTGGACAAGTTATTTGACATGCTTATAATTCCATTTTCTTGGCTGTAAATACAAATAAGAATAGTCCCTACCCCATCAGGCTGTTTTGAGGCATTAACACAAAGCGCTTAGAATAATGCCTCCTGGCATGCAGTAAGCGCCCAGTAAATCTAAGTTGGTAATGTTCATTTTTGCTTTTACTGTGTTTTGTTAAATGAGGACAAAGTTTAGAAATCAAAGTTCCGTGCTCTGCACACTGCCTCAATCATGTAGAGACACCTAGGACTGAGGCTGGAGGACCATCCCCTGTCTTTCCCCTGCCCTCAGTCCTCAGTCATATACTCCTCGGGGGAGCAGGCACAACCCAGAAGACCTGCATTTCAGTGATATTCAGGACCAGGGGACTAGCCTTACCACTTGTATTAAGGCCAGATCCTAGTCTGGTGACGGTGGAATCGAAGACCATTCCCAGCACATCTCATAAGTAATAGAGATTATGAGGAGTCAGCAAGCCCTATATATGTTCAGTAATGCTTTATTTTTCTCCCAGAAACACAAAGTGCTATTTAGTCCCCACCACATGCAGGAAAGCAAGTGAGGGACTGTTCTCACATGGAGGGGATGGGAAGGCTGAGCGCCCTTGGTGGGACTGCACTACAGGCCCAGTGCCACCAAGGGGAGTACCCCAGTGCAGGAACTCGCTCCCCTCAGCCCGTTAGGATCTCTCCACAGCAACGGCTGGCCACTCAAACAACTCCCCAGGTTGATTCCATAGAGATGTCAGAGCCCTGGCCCCTGAGCAGGAGGCTTCTGTCCAGGGGCCAACACAGCACTGTGGAACACAGATTATTATTCTGCCCAATGCAGAATAATGTGGGCTGCAAAGCCTAGCCTAGGCAGCCCCAGTTCTATGCTGCTGGTGTCACAATGCCAAGAGCATAAGGTCAGGCCAGTGGACCTCGCGGTTAGAATCCCAGGCCCCAGTTCTTTGCATCTCCTGTCTGAATCCTCCCTAGAAGGGTCAGTATGGCGGAGGGGAGGGGACGTACTTCTTGATGCAAATGCTGACTTGCTCACCTTGATCCTGGCCTTTGCTCTGCCCCTCTCATGTGACCATGAGAAACAGCTCTTTAGAACAGTGGCTCTCAAACTAGAGTGTATACCAGAATGGCCTGCAAGGCCCACCTCTAGAGTTTCTGACTCAGCAGGACTGGAGTTGGGCGGAGGAATTTACGTTTGTAACAAACCCCTGTATGCTGCTGCTCCAGAGACCATACTTTGAGAACCCATGATTTGATAGCACCGGGTAGCGGGCTCACTTGCCTGCTCAGGAAGTGACAGGATGATTCAGGTGTTGAGCTCTGCGTAGTCATATTCCAAACACAAGGCAGTTGGGACAGAAGCCCTTCTTGGCTTGGCATTCAGTGACAGGAAAGAGGCTTAGCAGCTCTCAGGTCCTGGGCCCCAGGAAAGCTCTCTGCAGCCTGCTGCTTCTCTCTATCCTACTTTGATGGTTTCTTTTCATTTCTACGAGTGGGGTTGCAAAAGCCAGAACAGACACAATGAGTAGAGCGGGAGATGGGGGTTAGATGAGCGTGTTGACTTTGATGAGGAGTAAATGTGGCAAGAATCACCCAAAGGGGGTGGGCAGTAAGTGTTATTACTAGCTTCTGTGTGGGCATGGAGGCAGCCCCTCTTAGGGTACTGGTGCTGTTTGCAACAGTGTCATCCTCATCCAGGGATTCCCTTCCTCCACACCTCCTTGGTAAGCAGCACTGAGGTGTAGTGGCTGAAACCCAGGAGTCTGCATGCCCACTTTATCACCAGCTCAGGGGCAAGGATGTGTCTGAACTATTCCAACCTTTCTTAGTGTATAAAATGGAGATGTTAACCCCGGCGTGGTGGCGCACGCTTGTAATCCCAGTACTTGGGAGGCGGAGACCGGAGGATCCGGGTTCGCGGCCAGCCTCAGCTACTTAGTGAGGCCCTCCGCAACTTCGTGAGACCCGGTTTCAAAATAAAGAATAAAAAATAGGGCCGGGATCCCCGGTACCGCAAAAAATAAATAAATAAATAAAATGGAGATGTGAGCGCTGATTTGCTGATCGCTCAGGCTGTGGGGTGGGCGCTCCACAGTTCTGGGGCACTGCTGGAGCCTCTGTGAGCAAGGCAGCCCCCAGGGCAGCCCGGCCCTCTTTACAAACACTCGGAGCAGGAGACCTGAGGCCCAGCCTGGCCTTCCTCCCACTCACCTTTACAAGCCACTTCATCCTTTCCGCTTCAGTTTCCTCCTCTGTGGCGGGAAGATGGGGTAAATACCTCATTCAGAACATCTTCAGACTGGAAATGGCTTGAGCCCATTGTCAGCTGGAAGACTCAGATAGGATGTGTGACGTCCAAACCCCAAACAGCAAGAGCATTTCTTCCAACCCACCCGATCTGGATGGGTGGGGCGGTTGTGGTTCCTGCGCTGCCCCCTCCCTTTCACACTGCACCAAGCCAAGCCCTACCTGTCCCTCCGCGGCGGGATGGCGGAGCGGATCCGGAGCCGCGCGCTCTGCCTGCGCGCTCGCCGCTGCAACGCGCCGCAGCCAATCGGCTGGTGCACTGCGGGTGACCTCCCCCGGGCCCGGGAATAAATTGTCAAGTTTCCCCACCGCGAGTGTCTTTGCTAGCCGGCGGCTTGCAGTCTTCTGGGCTAATTAGGAAGACGGTCATGAGGAGCGAGGCGGGCAGGGGCGCTCCGCGGGCCGGGGCGGGGCGGGGGCAGGCGGCGCGCTGCTCCGGGGACGAGGTCTCGGCGAGTCGCGGCTAGATCGCTCGCCTCTGCTCGCCGCCGGGAGCTCTCCGGGAGCGGCTGCAGGACCTGGTCCAGCCCGGGTGCCGGGCGGCGGGCGCTGCAAGTTTCCAAGGGTGCGCGACCTTAGCCCACCGGGCGCCTGCCGGTGCCAGTAGACCCAACTCGGAAGTCGCACCCGAGGACGGAGGTCAAGGCCCGCTGGCCCCGGGCGGGGTGCCCCGCGGCTGCCACCCGCGGACCCCCATCTTGGGTCTCCGGTGGCTGAGATGCAGCAGATGACAAACCTGGCCCCAGCAGTGGACGTACATCTCAAGACCTAAGATGCGCCTTTCCTGGAGACTTTGAACTTCCCCCTCTGGAAATCGGTCGGGTGCTTTTGTTTGCGTCTTCTTCAGCTTGGCTTTGGCTTTGGGATTCTCGGGCTACCTGGATACGCCTTTCCTTTGTGGGTAAGTCTCCCGTGGATGGCAGCACCAGTAACCAACCCTGGGGCGCATTAGCCTAGAAATTCCTGAGCCTGGAGTCTCCTAGGGCTGCAGAAGAGGACCCAAGTCCTGACTATGGAAGGGCTCTCCGATTCCACCTTTCTTCTGATGGAGAGAAATATAATTTCATGGCAGAATTTTCTTTAAGCACATTGTCTGATAGGATTGGCAATTACTAACCAGGAAAATGAGTAGCAATTAGGAGTTCAGTAATAAATGGAAGTCTATTGTCCTAATTGAGTGGAATTACTGACGGGTAATGGCAACACTGAATTCTTCAGTTTAATTAAGAGTTTATATAATTATAGTGCACTTTTTATTTCTTGGGGGAGCCATGGGGTAGGAATTAAATAACCAATGTGATGGTTAAGAAACCCATTTAATGGATAAGTAACCAGTAGGTTGAAATAAATGTGGGTGTCTTGCTCCAGTAACTCAGATGAATTCTTGATAAAGGATGTGCCCAACCTTAAGCCAAGCCAGACTTTTTTTTCCAGCTGCTAATTCCTGTCTGATAAAATATGAATGGTTTAGAAATTATTAGGTAATCGCTGAAAGTGGCACGCTGAAATTGGGCTATTTCAGACAGCAAAGCATTAACCTCGATTTGTGCTTTCTATAACTGTGTTTTCCGCATTCCCCAAGAATGAATTGAGTGGGTCATTTGAGAGTGTTTTTGCTGTCTAGAGTTTCTGTATCGAAAATCTCGTGATTGAGCTGTTAAGCTGTAAATGTTGATAGCTGAAGAGGATGGGCAGGCTTCTCCAAAGTTATTCAGCCTCAAAGCGGAGCGAGTGTGTAGGTGTGCAATTTGTTTGGGAACTAATCTGTAATTATAAAGGTGTTATTTTCCTCTTTGGTGGTGTATTGTTTCCTTTACTATTATGTTCTCAAGAAATTGTTCCCCTTGTGGGAAGCAATGAAACTGGAGAGAAATCCCTGCTCAGAGGATAATTTACTTGTATTTTTGGTGTGGATTTCTGGGAATCCTTTTAACCCTGCATTGGGATGCGTGTGTTTATTTTCATAAGAAGCTCCAGCAGGTTTGGAAATCGCTAGGTTTTGAGTACACTGGTAAATAATTAGCACTTGCAGTCCTAATATTTATGCTGCTCTGTACCTTGACTTCTTTTTGTTGCTTACACAAGGTCTGAATTTTCAACAGGATGATCAGGGACTATCTCCTCTAGAGAGCTTACACATCACAAGTGGGCTCAGGGAGCACCATTAAAGTTGCATGTCACTCCGGAAGTGGCAGAGATGGAGCAGTGCATCTTTAATACTGCATGGCTTTTAAAGTTCGCAAAGCACTTTTGAAACTCATTCATAAATCCACTTTGTTAATGAGAGTAAAGCAAGTGTAGAAAACGTTTGCCGGTGTGTGTGTACCCCTCAGACTGAACCCGTCCAGGTGCTTAGCAGGCTTCTAGGTACAGAGCATGGAGGTGACACGAGGTGCCATTGTTACTGTCCAGAATCTAAGGACTTATCTACTCTGGTTTTTTTCTTTCTCCCTCAGCCCCATTTTATCATTACTGCCATGAAAATACAGCAAAACTGTAGAAAACTATGTCGTTCTGTAACCATGACTTCTCAATGTGGGCTTACTTTATTGGTTGCTTGCTTCTTTTTTGTGTTCTTCCCAAGGCACAGCAGACAACCACTCCTCTTATTTTTTGTGAAATTGGTAGATGCTTGAACATACAAATTTGAGACTTGTAATATTCAAGAATGACAAATTGCAACTTTCTATAGGAGTTAATTATTAAAGATCACCACTTCATACTATCCTTTTTTTTTCTTGCGGTACTGGGGATTGATCCCAGGGCCATTCTACCTCCCAGCTACACCCCCAGCCCTATTTTTTATTCTTTACTTTGAAACAGGGTCTCACTATAAGTTATGGTGGGCCTCACTAAGTAAGCCGAGGCTGGCCACAAACCTGCGATCCTCCTGTCTCAGCCTCCCAAGTACTGGGATTACAAGCATGTGCCACCATACCCGGCTCATACTACCCCCTTTCCTTAAGCATTTGCAGATACTTTACACACCTTACTGTCAACTGTTATGATAACTAAACGAGTAAAAAAGAAGCCCAGGGATTGCTGTTCTCTCAGAAAGGCTGCCTTGGTCTAACCCCAAGTTTACCCTACTCCAAGATTATCTTTCTGACCAGTGGGTGTTTGGTAGAATGGTACAAAAGTTCCCTTCTCTGATAACATCTTGAAAGTTTGGTTCCAGATTCCCTTTTCTCTTTTTAAAACCTGCTATGAGTCAGTCACCTATGTATTTATCTAAAATTAGCCTGAACAGATAGAAAAGCTGAGAGACAGGTTATGGAGTTCCCCTTAAGTTAGGAACAGATTCAGGTCAAATCCAGATGCCCAAAGATTTGATCAAATGGTCCACCTTGGAAACAAGATGCAGCCTGGCCAATGTGCTCTTAGAATGCAGTAATTGGGGGCCAAAGGGCAGGAAAAGATGTGGCCACCACCCCTGCCCCTACCTTTTTCTCACCTTCTTTCTCACTCAGTCTTCGGTTCCCTGAACAGGCTCTGTAATATCAGTCACCACTTGTCTGCTGGTTGCACAATGTAGATTACTCACTTCTGCCCAAATAACTCCCTGAAGCCACGCTTAACAATAGAGCATAAAGTAACACTCAAGCTGGTCTCGGCACTTGTCCAAAGGGATTAACTACTGGAAATACCTGAAAGACCTATGTTGAACACACTCACCTGCAACCCAGTTCCATGGCCTGGATCTCAAGGACACAGTACCATCAGTCCCTTTTTCTGACCTATTAAATGTGGAATCTTTCTCGCTCCACACTCCATCCGATGGCTCATAGAGCCTTCCCGTTATGGAATCGGAGGACTACTTCAAGGTCAGTCTCAGCCCTTGCTACTCAAGGTGCGGACCATGGATCAGCAGCAGCGGTAGCACCTGGGAGGAATGCTAGAACCTCCGTCTGAGCTCCCAATTATAGAATCGGAATCTGCATCTTAACAAGCTTTCCGGGTGATTTGGATGCATTATGACAGGTTGGATTCTCCCAGGATACAGACTCTCAGCCCGAGTTTAGCAAGCAGAATATTTATTAAGGATTGACCTTAGGATCAGTACCTGTGAGGGAGGAAGGAGGAGCAAGATGGGTAGGTAGAGAGGGACGTCGAGCTGTAATACAGGCCCATCACTAGCTATACAGAGCTAGATTGGCCTTCAGAGTTGTCCCATGATGGGCAGAGATGGCCAGGTCTTTCAACTCCCCATGGACAGCACTCCTAGCGCATGGTCAGCAAGCCTTCCCTCGGACAGGGATCTGCGTGGCGCATCGCAAGGTCCACCACAGGCATGAAAGTTAGGAGAAGCACTGCTCTAGGCCAGTGGATGTCAAAATGTGGCTCCAGACCAGCAAGACTTTTCCCGTGGGGAACTTGTTAGACGCAAACTCCTGAGCCCACCGAGTTCTACTGAATCAGAAACCCTAGCGGTGGGGCCCAGCAACCCATGTATAACAAATTCTCCAGGCCATTGCTACATGCGCAAGCCTGAGGACCACTGCTCCAAGGCAATGTTTTGCTGTCTGATTTGCTTTTTAATAACAATTTTATTAAAATATAATGCACATTTTATCTTAGTAACAAAACTCCCCCTCTTTAAATGTGCAGTGATAGCCCGGCGTGGTGACGCATACTTGTAATCCCAGCACTCGGGAGACTGAGACAGGAGGATCACGGGTTTGAGGACAGGCTTGATAACATAGCGAGATTCCCAGGGTCCCTAGTGAGACCCTGTTTCAAACTAAAAAATAAAATAGGGCTGGGGGTGTGGCTCATAGGTAGAAGCCCCTGGGTTCAATTCCTAGCACCAAAAAAAAAAAAAAAAAGAAATGTGCAGTGACTTTTAGAGTATCTAAAAGGTTGTACAACCTTGGCCACTAATTCCAGCACATTTTCATGGACCCCAAAAGAAATCCTGTACCCATTAGTCACTCCATTCCTCCTTCCCCAAGTCTGAGGACCACTAATCTACTTCTCCCTTATGGGTTTGCCTTTCTTTAAAATGTCTTTTTTTTTTTTTTTAGTATTAGGGATTGAACCTAGGAGCATTCTACCTCTGAACTACACCCCCAGGCCTATTTTATTTTGTATTTTGAAACAGGGCCTTTCTAAGTTGCTGAAGGTCTCGCTAAGTTGCTGAGGCTGGCCTCAAACCTGCAATCCTCCTGTCTCAGGATTTGCCTCTTTTTAACAGTTTATTTCATATAAATGGAATAATGCAATACAGGCATTTGTATCTTTTTCCTCAATGTTTTCAAGATTGATCCAAGTTGTAGCATGTATAAGTACTCCATTTTTAATGGATGAATAATATTCCATTGTTTGGATATACCACATTTTGTTTATCCACTCAGCAGTTGATGGACATTTGGATTGTTTCTCTTTTGGGGTCCTTATGAATCATGTTGTTGTGAATATTTATGTGAACATTTCTGTATGGGTATAGGTTTTCAATTCTCTTAGGTAAATACCTAGGAATAGAACTGTTGAGTCACATGTTAAGTCTATGTTTATTTAGTTTTTGGAGGAACTGCTGGACTATTTTCCAAAGTGACTATCATTTTTATATTCTTACTTGCAATGCATGAGATTTGCCATTTCTCCATAACCTTCCCATCACTTGTTATTATGTATCTTTTTTATTATAATCATTGTAGCGGATGTAAAGTGGTATCTCATTTAGGTTTGGGTTTACATTTTGCCAATGACTAATGTTGTTGAACATCTTTTTATTTTCTTTTAGTTTTGGATATTTGCTTTGGAAAAATGTCTATTTAGATCCATTTTAGGGCAACCTTTTACTCTTAAAGGAGTCCTTCAGGATGTCTTCTCTGTGTCTAGTCCTGTGTAGGTGCTTTAGGGTTGATAAAAGAAAGTTTAAGACATGGCCATACCCACTGGAAAGTTCTAGTTAGATATGGGACTGTCTAAAGAAGAAAGGAAAATGAAGACCTGAGAGCCCTGTCAAGGGCCGGCATGCAGGGATTCACATTCTGTCAGGATTCTTGTGATAGAAAGTGTGTGAGTTGCTGGGATAGAGGGTGAGTTGGGGTTGTGGAAGATTCTGTAGAGATTAGAGACTTCAGGGGGAAGGGGAGTGCTGAGGACAAGGGAAGAGCAAAGAGGAGGCTGGAAGTTTGGAGTGGACCTTCCATAGAACACTCTTGTTGTATGGATTGCAGACACCTGTAAGAGGGGAACTCAAAAGCTCAGGATTTCACGATTTTGCCCCTTAGTAGCCTCAGTGAGGTGAAGCAATTATCCTGTTTCTTTTTTTAGAAAAATAAAATTACTTGCCCTCCCTATTTATCAGAGTGTTGTAAAGATTGGTTATAATACTCTATAAGCAAGTGCTTGAAGAGTGCGGTTTACTCTATAGCATAGGTGAGAAAAAGAAGTTTGCAGGTATCCCTAAATAGTGTCTGATTCCATATTAGCAGATCTCATGATGGCGACGCCAGCTTTCTCCCAACCTCCAGGGCAGGTGCCTCTCTCAAGGCACCTGAGACTATTAGACAAATCCTCAGGGCTTCCAGGCAGCATCTCTTTATGGGTAGCAATGTACCTTGAATATGACATATTGGGGCAAAAGAATTCAAAACAGAAATACTTAAAGCAAAACCTTTGCCACACTGTCATATAGCAGGGCCTCTGGGCCTGTGATAACAAGACCAGCTACCCTCCCCTTGCCCTCTGAGTTACACAGTGCTCTCTCGTCCTTGCAAGGAAGGAAACCAGACCTCTAAGAAGCGACTTGGCTAGTGTTGTGGGTTACTCTGTGGCATGACCAGGACTTGACCCCTGGTCCACTGACACGCGGCCTTGTGTCTTCATCTGGCAGTTTTACTTTACAGGATGAATGATGGGATGTTTTGGTTCTTGGTCTATAAGTGGATCCTTTCCCAGGAGGTTCAGGGTCCCATGACACCGTGCACTCGTGTTTGTTTGGTATAGCAGCTGCGTATGCTCCATTGTAGTAATATATTCCAAATACTGTGAGGCCACCCTGAGCCTCATTGAAGAAAGTGTTTCAAAATTACACAGAGAGGCTGAAATGTTAGGAGATTTCTCTCTCTCTCTCTCTCTCTCTCTCTCTTTCTCTCTCTCTCTCTCTCTCTCTGTGTTGTATTACTGAGGATTGATCACGGGGACATTGTACCTCTGAGCTACACCCCCAGCCCTATTTTATTTTGAAACAGGGTCTCACTAAGTTGCTGAGGGCCTCGCTAAATTGCTGAAGCTGGCTTCGAACCTGTGATCCTCCTGTTTCAGCCTCCCAAGTACTAGGATTACCGGCATGCACCACCACTCCCAGCAGGAGATTTCTTGAATGTACTTAAATTCTCAGTTTCTTCCAGGAGCCCTTTAGTTGGTCAGGTAATAGAATATTTAGGTCACTCTCTCTTGAACACAGTGCCACGCTTTTGTAGAATTCAGAAAGTAGGTCAGGACATTTGTGTACTGAATAACCCACACACTGGATCATGGTCTCCTTTCATCTGTCCCGACCCGAGCTCTCACATGCAGCCTGTCTTGGGTAAGGACGTGCCCTGAAAAGTCGCATGTCAGTCAGGTTTAATCCTTTGAGTCCTTTTTTAAATTCACAAGGAGAACATGCTCAGAAAAAGTGAATCCTCTGATAAAGCAAAGCGCCGTGTTGTGAAACAAATTATTCTACGTCTAATCATGTATTCCTTTGACAAATCAGGATTTTACACACCTTTTTCTTTAAAGCTAGTTATATCCATATAGTATATTTCTGCTCACTTCATTCATTTTGTTTAGTTTTTCAAGAACAGGGCATGTAAACCATTTGGAATCTTAGCACAGATTGGAGGTGGCAAGATGGACAAAGGTTAGGTTTTACCCAACTACCCGTTTTCTTTCATTTTATGCCAAGAAGGCAGGAGAGGAAGGATCTGCAAGTTTCTCAGTAATCTTTCAGGAGGGTTTTACAATGAAAATGTCTTCACTCTTTATCCTGTGCCAGATACTTGGTCACCTTGATCCTGATCAATTAAACTTCTGTCAGAGCCCCATGTGTGTGTGTGTGTGTGTGTGTGTGTGTGTGTGTGTGTTACTTGGGATTGAACCAAAAGGCATTCTGCCTCTGAGCTACACCCCCAGCCCTATTTTATTTTTTATTTTGAAACAGGATCTCACTAAGTTTCAGAGGGCCTCACTAAGTTGCTGAGGCTGGTTGCAAATCTGCGATCCTCGCCCAAGTACTGGGATTACAGCTGTGTGCCACTGCACCCGGCAGAACCCTGTCTTTGAAGAGGCTGACTGGCTAGATTAACACACCGGGGAAAGGGCTTCAATCTAGAAGATGCCCCAGTGAAGGCCTCTGCAGCACCTCTGAGGTGTGGTGCCTTGGCCGCTGCCACATGCCCTCCAGTAGCCTGTGCTGAGCTCCCCTGTGACCAGTACTCAGAAGTGCCAAGTCGCCAGGCGTGGTGGCGCACGCTTGTAATCCCAGTACTTGGGAGGCTGAGACAGGAGGATCCGGGTTCGCGGCCAGCCTCAGCTACTTAGTGAGACCCTGTTTCAAAATAAAGAATAAGAAATAGGGCTGGGGGTGTAGCTCGGAGGTAGAATGCCCCTGGGTTCAATCCCCAGTACTGCAAAAAAAAAAAAAAA
>PVJS01013907.1:0-41290 GCA_004027185.1 Glis glis
TTGCAGTACTGGGGGATTGAACCCAGGGGCATTCTACCTCTGAGCTACACCCCCAGCCCTATTGTTTGTTCTTTATTTTGAAACAGGGTCTCACTCAGTTGCAGAGGGCCTCACTAAGTAGCTGAGGCTGGCTGCGAACCTGCGATCCTCCAATCTCAGCCTCCCAAGTACTGGGATTACAAGCGTGCGCCACCACGCCCGGCAGAGAGGATCTTAAATTACATAATATAGGGAGCACGATTGCTAGAATACAAACAATCTCACTGAAAAATAAGCTAAATTGTCTCATGGTAATTATCATAAAATCAATTCATTCATTCACTACACATGGGATAACTACTATTCTTGCCAGGATGTCTGATAACTACGACTGTGTAATTTGTTCCCACCGAACGAGTAATTTCATGGTGGAATGGGTTATGTGAAATAATATCAAGGGTTATGAAATCATGTGATTCATGGACCCTAATCAAAGTCAAAGTCAGGGGATTTTGACAATTAACAGGTTGAACAGGAATTATATATATGGCAAAGAGAAAAATACATGAGTGCCAAGTGGTCCTTGATCCTCTGCCAGCTTATGATTAGTCTAACAGGCATTTCCACAATATGAAACAAATGATAAAGAAGTAAAAAACTGTGAAGTATAGGCAAAAATCGTCAGGATGCTGAAAAAGTTCAGATTACCTTGAAGAGCTAGAAGTTCATGGCGCAAGTAGCATTGTATTTGAGATCTAATTTTGGAAGGATATCAAAGGGAGATTGAAGACAGGCCAGATTTGATTACTACATAAGGAAAGTTACTCACTAAATCATTTATGTTATTAATGGACATACAATGTAGAGTTAATTGATAAATTGTGAATAAGTATTAGATTTTAAAAAGAGAGTAACTTCTAGTTTTCATAGGCCCTAGAAAAGTCATGCTACAATCCTTGTACATCATAGTATAAATAGTGGGGAGGTGCAAAAATCTTTTCATTCTAAAATAACATACAACATCTCACTCTTAAGAAGAATTTAAAACTAAGAAATAAGAAAATAATTACCATCTACATTCTTAACTCTTGCAAATAGATGCTTTTCAATATATAATTTGAATATCTTGAAGTAAATTCATAATTATGCACTACAAAACTTTTAAGGATTTAATACTAGGTCCTTTTGGGAATCTCTTTAGTGCTTTCTCCTTTTCATTTTAGTGCTCCAAGATACACCAACATTAGGCTTCGGGCATTCATTCTCTTCTTACAACACTGCTGTTCAAATAGTGGTGGGCGTAGGTGGCCTCACTTAACTAAGATGTATCACAGACTGTCCTTGAGAGAGCAACACTTCCAACCACATGGATTTTATGAGCATGAGTATGTGGGTTTTTTATGAGCATGAGTATGTGGTTTTTTTTTTTTTAATGAGCATGTGTTCATCTATTCTTTCAAGTTTGCATAGGAGGAATCAAGAAAAAGAACATGAAAATTAGGTCAGAAATTTCCTGCTTTGGAATTAAAAAAAAAAAAGAAAGTGAAGAAATAATATTTTAAGAAATGAAATGGAAGCTTCTAGACTTCAATCAAAAAACAAGAGTGAGAAATACACACTAGCCAGGCATGGTGGTGCACACCTGAAATCCCAGTAGTGGGGAGGCTGAGACAGGAAGATCAAAGATTTGAAGCCAGTAGCATGTGAAAATTTAGCGAGATCCTGTTTCAAAATAAAAAATACAATAGGGCTGGGGATGTAGCTCAAAGGTACACAAGCCCTGGGTTCAGTCCCCAGAACCACACACACACACACACACACACACACGCGCACACACACACGCGCACACACACACACACACACACACACAAAGTACCCACTGCCAGTTTTCCCCATCTCTAAGTATCTCTCACCAACAATCCTAACCATTTTATTAAACACCACTATTCTTCATGTCAGGTTATACTATTTATAACCCAGAAAGAAAGCTATGTTAAAATAAAGCTAGTCTTCAGCAACATACTTCAACTTATAAAATAAATAATTTTAGGAAGGATTTTCCTTATTTTTAGAATAAGCTACAAGGCAATTCTGCTAAGGCTGAGAAGCACCACAGCCTACAATTTCTCGGAATTCATAACTGCTTTCTGTGGTCGATTGTGTTACTGTCCTTAGTGACTCACTACCCTCTTTTCCGTAGGGGATCCCACGCCCACACTACCACAAGTGCCTCTGTGGAGACAGTTTACCTCCCCCACCCACGGCCAGGGTTGGGCAGGGACTGGCTGTGGCCAATGGGGTGCCAGGAGCAGTGGAGAGTAGACGCTCAGAGCTCTGAGGCTTTCCTACCAGTTCCTTCCCTGTTCTGCCTGTAGAATGTCCTGCCCCAGACAGGGATTTAGCTTCCACTAGATCTTGGGGTGAAGAAGACATGTGGATCAGGAACAGAGCCACTGATGGGTCGCAGCTGACTTGTAACTTGAGCAAGAAGCAAACCTTTGTTTACTTTGTAAGCCAACTGCTCTTGGGCATTTGGAACCTTAACTGGCAAAGCCAAAGAATGCACCTCCATTTGACCTCCATTTATTGATCCAATTCAAGGCACACTGGCTGAGCATCTGATTGAATTGTACTCTGCTTAGTGGAGGAGACATGGTATTGACAAACTAGGTCCATTGCCTGCCCTCCAGGAGTTTGTATTCACATGCACCCCCTTTCCCTTTCTCCTAAAAAATCTAGCAATTGCAAATATATGTGATAAGAAATTCCTTTAGTTCAGCACTAACTTGGGTCCACACAAGAACTCAACCCAAGAACAATCTGAAGGAAAATCAAGAAGAATCAAGAAAAATCAGGTAAATTCCTCATAAGAAGAATGGATCACTGAAAACAAATATTAAAATTTCATTAGAACAATTGCTTTATCAGATAGACAACAGAGACAATGGCAAAGAGCTCCCTGTTTAGTCCATCAGCTTTTCACAATTCTTTCTCTTTCCCTTCCTTTCTCCCTCCCCCCCCTCCCTCCCTCCCTCCCTTCCTACTCCTCCTTCTCTCTTTCTCTTTTTTTGTGGTACTGGGGATTGAAGCCTGTGGCAGTGTATCTCCGAGCTACATCTCCAGCCCTTTTTATTTTTAATTTTGAAACGGTCTCGCTAAATTGCTGAGGCTGGCCTTTAACTTGTGATCCTCCTGTCTCAGCCTCCCAAGTACTGGGATTAAGGCCTGAGCAACCATACCCAGCTGTAATTAAAATTTTAAGTGAAAAATATAGAGTACAGTCTAATCCTTATGATATCAGCACCAAACTGGAAATATGAGAAGGTTAAGACTAAGATTGGCTCTCAAGAGTCAATGTCAGGGCCACAAGTGTGTCTGGATTCAGTGGAGGGAAAGCGATAACCTGTGTTTACTATGTCCAGGGAATAAACCCAAGAAGCTGTCTGGTCTTGGCAGGTCTGTTAAAGGACCCCAGGACCGATGTCTAAGCCCCCTAATTTAAAGTCCTTAAAATAAACATAATGATGGAGATGATCTTCTCCCTTACCCATTATTGAGATTCTTAAAAATATTCTTTTAGAGCCCAGTGTAGTGGCACATGCTTGTAATCCCAGTATTTTGGGAGGCGGAGACCAGAGGATCCGGGTTCGCGGCTAGCCTCAGCTCTCTCTCTCTCTCTCTCTCTCTCTACTTAGTGAGGCCCTCCGCAACTTCGTGAGACCCGGTTTCAAAATAAAGTATAAAAAATAGGGCCGGGGGTGTAGCGCAGAGGTAGAACGCTCCTGGGTTCAATCCCCGGTACCACAAAAAAAAAAATATTCTTTTGGTTTTGATCGTTTCTTTTTTAAGCTCCTGCATTGGTTTTCTGATCATCCTGCTAGTTTTTGAATGTGTTTTCTTTCTTCTTTTAGAAAAGAGGTTGAGGCCATAAAATCCATTAGTGCGAGGCCACTGTGCTATGCGAGAGTGTAGCACGTTGTCTTAGGGCTTAATGATCACAGAAGGGCAAAACCACTGAACTTTTCAAAAATTCTTGGGCAAGCCATCATTCTAGGTGGGAGGTTAAGTACTCTAAGTCCCTTCTGCTTTGTAGCACTGATTTTTATCTGAGAATAAAATATCACTCTTCTGAATGAAGCAATACATAAATTCTTGGCAATATTTTGGTAATTCTAAAAAGCCCAGAGTTGAGCCTTGAATAACTGACTGTAACAGGCATGTAATCAGGCAGAATGTGCAGAATAAACGTGGGGGCAAGAGAACCTTCTGGTTCTCCCTTATTGGACCACTTTATTCTTGATGTGGACACCTTTTCTCATGATGCATAATGTACTGTTATCTAATTTATAAACTAACTTCATGCATTTCTCTAGGTCTGTCTAAATTTAGTAAAGTGTGCTCATTTTAGCTTGCCCACAGAGGCAGATCTTAAACTCTAGATATGTTTACCTTGATATATATTCTGTTTTATTTTCTGTAGTTTGAGGCTCCTCTAAAGAGGGATAGCTGAATTCTTGCTGAGCTTATATTTATAGACTTCTGATCCTATGCTTTATGGGCGGAGACATGCTTTTATGGGGACTATAAAAACCCACATTCTTCAGTGAAGAATACATAAGAATACAAGAAGAAAGAGGTCTATTGATCTCCTTACTTCCTGTCTCCTATTTCCTTAGTGTCATTGCTTTGGCTCAGATTCTCAGGATACCCTGCCTGGATCAGACCAAAAGGGCTAGTCCAGCTAGTCCTCCTGTCTCCAGTACTATTCCTGCAAATTAGTCTTGGTTTCTCTCTGAAATGCTAATGTCACTCCGCTAGGTAAAACCCTATGAGTGTGTTCTATGATCTACAGCAGTGTTTCCCACGTAATGGAAGGGCTCCCCCAAGCATGTGCAAGGTGGTTTTTAATTGATGCATGGATACTTTAAAACAATTCCTTTA
Source organism: Glis glis (assembly GCA_004027185.1). Taxonomy (NCBI): domain Eukaryota; kingdom Metazoa; phylum Chordata; class Mammalia; order Rodentia; family Gliridae; genus Glis; species Glis glis. The sequence goes on from PVJS01013907.1 coordinate 4,921, forward strand.
GTTTAAGGAAATTAATTTTAAAACTGATTAAAAGTTTAAGTAAACGATAGAAGAGATGTGCAGAGATGGGAAAACGAGAAGGTGCTTCTCAAATGCCTGTTGTTTGGGTAACCTACAGGATAAAATCCAACACTCTTAAGAAGGGCATTCCGTGACCCTAGAGTATCCATCCCCTTCTAGTTCTGCTACCCTCAGTACCAGCAACCACTCCTGAATCACACACCAAGCCCGAAAGTGTCATGTTCCTGTTATCACTGTGTGTTTGCACATTCATATCCTTCTAACTGAAATGTAGTTCAATTTGTTTGAAAAGTTTCCTATCATTTTAAACAAATCTGATTTAATACCCATCATCCACCCATCCACCCACCCATCTAAAGGCTCATTAAAAATGTGTCTTCTATGTGGATTTTCCCCAAACATGTGTGGGAGTCATTCCTGTGATCCCTCTGGCCCCTTCGTCTTTTCATCATCATGCTTGAAGCACCTGGGACTGCGACATCTCTTTCTCCAAGGCTGTCTTGCACTCACACCTGCCTCCTGCATTCCAACACGGTGCACGGCATCTGACAGCTATTCTTCCGGGTGACTTTGCACTGTTGTTCTGGACTTAGGTGTACGTGTGTACGTTTTTCCTCTCAGTGTCTAGTTCATGTTTATATCTACTCCTTGCAGGAGAAGCTGGGAGCTAGGTTTAAAATATATGTGGACATAAAAGTACACCATGTTTATAATACAGTGAAATTCTGTGATTTATCCAGACCAACATCACTATCCCTCCTTTGGGGAATTTCATTTTGCTGAAAGCAATTTTTTTTTTTTTTGGACAGGACAGGATTTTTGTTTTATTTAACTTTTAAAAAGTTTAAATTGGAGAACAGCATAAAGTCATTTACTTCTAAAAGGTAATTTATCTGTAATACTCATTGATATATTCCTGCAAATAATTAAGAGACTTGACTATGTGACCGGAACTATACCAATTAGTTTACAGGGAAGATACTATTGAGTTATCGGTGCAATCTTTTTTTTTTATAGTACTGGGGATTGAATTCAGAAGCATTCTACCTCTGAGCTACACCCCCAGCCCTATTTTATTTTTTGAAACAGGGTCTTGCTAAGTTTCTGAAAGCCTCACTAAGTTGCTGAGGCTGGCCCTGAACCTGTAATACTCTGATCTCAGCCTCCCAAGTACTGGGATTACAGATGTATACCACGCCCAATTCTCACTGCAAACTTAAAAGAAGGGTCCATTAGTATTGCCATCTTACAAATAAGAAAACAGGAAGTCCAAGAGGTTAAATCCAAGAAGCTTGACCCTGTACAAGGTAAGAGTTAATGAGGCAGCTAGATTTGAGCTCAAATATGTAACTCCTGCAAAAGTAGAATGGGATATTTTAAAGAGGACAAATTAAATGTAATGAATAACAGGAAGGAAAACGTTTTAAACTTTAGTAGTTTCAAGAAAATTATTCTAGAAAAATCTTCCATATGTTTTTAAATGGTATAAATCAAAAGTCAGTCTTTTAACAAGATGCACTTTGTTTTTATATTTCTGAGATAAGGAAGTATTCAGGATTAGTAAAGTTATTAAAGGTATGCTAATATCTACTGTCAGGTTGAGATTAAAGGAATTTGTTTCAACTTTTTACCCTCCATAGGTCATGATTGAAAACTCAAAATAGGATAAAATTCTGCAATTAAAATTCAGAAACATGTGATTTATTTTACTCTACCTATCAGACTGGAAATAAGTTATCATTTTCAAGATTCAAGGAAACATTCATTCATTATTTAAATAAACAAACAAGAATATTCTCATGAGCTTTCCTATTCCTTATATGTCTAAAAGCACTCCAATTATAATCACCAGTATATTATTCTTCCTTTGGAACATTTGGTACTCTGCTAAGTCAAATAAAACCTGGAGATAAATGAATTTGTGTGCATTTTCAATGTTTTTACAAAATATGCTTGTGTTATTTCTAGGTGCCTTCCACATTTTTAAAACTTTACATGTTTTATTTTTGTCTATTAAGTTAATGAAAGATACTGAATATGTCTTACTGGGCATCTGGATGGAGGAATCTACATGGTGTTTCTGAGAGTTATGATAGCTTTCATCTCCCTGAACTTACAAATGGGCCGTCACATCCCTGGAACTTTCTTTTTGGCTGTTTTCTGTGACATCTTAACCTCCTCAACTGTTCTTCCTCTCTCCAATTTTAAGGACATTTCTAGGTGCAGATTTTCAGTTCCTCTTTCTCCACCTGTCTCTATTTTGTCGCTACATTCAATTTAATGGATTTAGTTGTCATTTTGGGAATGATTTTCAAATCGAATTCTTTCATTTATTTATTCACCAATCCAAGGGACCTCACCCCCCCCATAAGTACCTCTTCCCTGGACCATGGAAGGGCTCAGAGGGGGCTGAATGGAACCATGGTATGGGTGTTCCCAAGGGAGCTGAGTTCCAGGTAGGATGGGATAACACTGCTGGATGCTCCTAACTCATGCTCTGTGCCCCTGACTTTTCCTGGCTTGGTAAAGACATCAAAAAGGAACTAACTCAGAGGAGAGGGAAGCCAATTTGAGGCAGGAAGAACAGCACAGAATGACAAGCTGCAACTGTGAATGATAAATAGGGTTCTCTGTTGCAGGCCTGTAAGATGCAGGTGGGGGAGGGGCCTGAGATGAAGCTGGCCAATATAAGGCTTCTAAAACAAGGATGCTTGCGTTGTACAGAGGCTCCTCAAGTTAGGATGGGGGTCACATTCCAACAAACACATTGTAGGTTGTAGGATTATAAGTCGAAAATGAATTTAATAACCTAATCTACAAACATCATAGCTTAGCAACACAGTACACTTTAGAATCTTGGTTGAATGGGAGCTGCAGCTGGCTGCCCCTGCCCAGCATGCCAGAGGGTATTGTATTGCACATTGCTAATTTGGGAAAAAAAAATCCACATTCAAAACTTAAAGTATGGTTTATACCAAATATTATTATCTTTGTACCATTGTAAAGTAAAAAAAAAAAAATCCTAAGTCTCAACAGGTACTGGTAGCAAAGCAGGGGATGCATACAAGGAGAATCTGTCCCATTTACCTTTTATCTGTCTATCACTGGCAGTATGTTATATATAGCAGACATTCAGTAGTCATTTGCTGAGTGGACGATCCTAAACCAAGTTTGAGAAGATTTAAAAAACCAGCCATTTTAAACATATGCAGATGATCCTCGAATTATGACTGTATTCTAGAAGTTAATTTGCAATTGTTTGGAATGAAGTTCTTCATAGAAGTAATCACACATGTTTGTTATGATCTGAAGCCGCCTCGTAGACTGTATAACTGACCTAAGCACTGTTTTAGAGAAAGAAATCCTAAATAGAAATTCATACTGTTACTCTTTCTACTGTGGCATTAGAAGGGCTGGGGTAACTGAACCTTATTAATTAGATGTTCTTTTCTATCTACTGCAGAAAATGCAGTTGATGCAACAACGACAAAAAAAAAAGTCAGTGAAGGCACATGGACACACACCCACATTCAGAAAGTACACACCAAAACACTAACCTAGAATCACCAATATCCTTGTTTTTTGAATGTAATCCATGCTGGGAGTGAAAAGCTCCAGATGTGGTCTCTGCTGAATCTCAATCAAATGCAAACGTGGTGGTGCCCACAACTTTATGCCCTACACACCTGCTATAGTACTTACCTCCCGGAAAACAAAATAAAAGGGCTTCGCAATATACTACAGGCTTAGGTTATAAAGAAATGCACAAGCCATAGTCCTCATCCTGGAGAGAACTCACATGCTTGAGCGGGAGTAAGAAATGCAGAGAGGTACACCCCAGGTAGGGATGGTTATGGCAGAGGAACCATCTTGTTAGCCCTACCCAGAGGTATCAAGGAAGGCTTCACAGAAAAGGGGATTGTTATGTTGAATCCTTACAGCTAAGGAGTCTTACCGATGGTCACAAAGGTATGGGGTTTATACAATTTGATTTTGGTACTGGGGATTGAACCCAGGGGTGCTCTACCTCAGAGCTACATCCTGAGACTTTATCATTATTATTATTATTATTATTATTATTATTATTAAATTTTGGTACAAAGTCTCACTCAGTTGCCCAGGCTAGCCTCAAGCTTGTGATCCTCCTACCTCTGCCTCTCCAGTGTCTGGGATTACAAGCCTCTGCCACGGCACTGGGCTGGTAGAAGTTATTGTCTGTTCGAGTCTGTTCTAAAGTGTGAATGCTTTTTGGGGAATTGCAAACAGCTCATTAGGGCTGCTAGGGAATGTAGGGAGAGAGGTGGGGTGGGTGGGCAGGAATCAGTTTATGGACTGTCTTATAAATGATAAGTGTTTGATTATTATCACCAGGAAGAGTATCAGACTGGATTGAGTCTCACAGAATACTGAAACTTCAGAGATAGGCAGAAGCAACCAGTGAGTATTTGTTGCATTACACTCAAGATAGAATTCCTGCTTTCAGAGTCCAGTTCCTACTCCTACAGTCACTGCATCTCAGAACCCAATAATCACAGAAACAATCCAACAATTTCTCAGAATGATGAACAGTAAATCAGAAGTAAAATCATTAGGTATTCTTACATATACTGAAGGATCTAGCCCTATACATAAATTACTGAGAATTTCTCCAAGTAGGTCTATATATAAATAAGAACTGGGAAATTTGGGGCATATTTTTGTAGAAAAGAGAGTTGCTGGCACTCTGTTATGTTTCCATCTACTTTTAATTTATGTCTACTATAAATTAACCTATCACCTCTTTCACAGAAGTGAATATATATGTTTAGAAAGCAGCCTATCTTTTAGGAATAGACAGTAATAGATACTTGTAGAGGTAGATAAATATTCCAACATTGTTTCAAAACTTTTATTATAAGCTGTAAGTAAATCAAAAAAGCTAAGGTAGACTGATGTTTACATATTATAGAATTATTTCAAGTAGGTCCAGGAAATAAACAACTCATCAGCACAAGACTGAAGGCCTTATGTAACAGATGTATCCCATTTTGGAATGCACTGAGACCAATTTTGATCTTGGAGATACTGGGGATATGACCATAGAACATGTCTCCTGCCATATATATTCACAGTCAACATCAATATGGATCACTGTCTTATACTAACAATAAAAATTCAAAGTGGGAATGACAGTAAAACCATAGCTATGATCAAAAGAAGCAGTAGAAATTATTTTACTTCAAAACTTAAGTATGAAATGTAGCAGAGTTCTTGGTCAGTAATGTAAGAATGCCATAATGATTTTGACAGTGAAAATTGTAACTGTTATATTCAACAGAAAATTAGCTTCCTCTTACAGAAGCTCTTAAAACTCCTCAACTAGGCGAGTATTTAAATCACTTACATAATATTTAATTTAGTTGCTCTTCCACTAATCTCCTTTGATGGAGTCCTTGGGTGTGCACTGAATCTCACCATATGTGAATCCAAAGGGTATAATTAAAGGGAAAAATTGGGGAAAATTGGGAAAAATTAAAGAGAACTATTGTTCTATTTATTAGTGCTAATAAATAAAATTAGAATGCATGATAATATTGTCAGTCTGTTATTTGTAGTCCAGGGAAAAATCTTTCTTGGAGATAGTGGAAGTACTATTGATGAGTGTCACTGTACACATGCAGAATGTTAATTGGCAGATATCTTTTGGATCAAAGCAACTAAATTCGCTTTATGTTACTGAAGACACACTTGCTTTCACATAAAGATAAACTTAAGAAAAACAGATGTTTTAATGAACTACATAGGTGTATTGCAAGCAACTTGTGACCTACATAGATCTACCATTAGCATAAAATAAAAAGCCTTATAAAGAAAGCGAGTCTCTGTCTGTACCTCATTAATGAAATCCCCGATATCCCCAGGGTGTGGGGCTGCAGATCGGACTGGATACTGGGGCTCAGCATGGATGGGTCTCTCATCCAGCCGCCGGATTCCTACTGGCTTGATAGCATCAGGCTCCACGGTGTCAGGCTGCTGGAGCTGGCTCAAGTCATAGTCCTGGGGGAAGACAAATCAAAATCCATGGAATATAGGCACAAAGATAGAAAATTACAACCTTTGTTTTTCAACACATACTCAGAATGCATAGAAATGAGTGAAATTTAACATAATGGAAAAGTTGCCACTAGGAGTTTTTCATGTTATGATTAAATATTTCTTTCACACAGCTCTTTCTTCTGTGTTTTTCATTTCTACAGTCTGTGCTCCATCTGCTTTCTACCCTGCCTCATCATTCCCCAATGGGAAACAGCAGTGTGATGAGGTCTCGTGAAAAAATGGCTAAAGAAGCAACTAGAACATGTAGTTGTACCACAGTAGCGAAAGAACTAACCTAATGTCTCTGACATTAAAAACAAAGCAATGAGGGGGCTTTTTTTTTTCCCTGTTCACTAAAGGAATGCATCAGTGTGTCAAGATTTCAAAGCCATCCTGCATCCCTCCTTCCCCTCTGTGGGCTAGAGCAGGAGTCCACAAATTATGCTCTGTGGGCCCAGTCTGTTCTGTGGCCTATTTTTCCTTAAGAAAGGCTTTTACATTTTCAAAGAGTTACTTAAAATATCAACAAAGAAAATACTTAAAATATGCTACGGGGACTGAATGTAACCCACAAAATCCAGACCCTCTCCATTCTGGCCCTTTGCAGAAAAAGTCTAACAACCTCTGGTCTAGGGGTGCTGGGCCAGAGGGGTGTGGATTTCCCGCCAATGCAGCCCTGTGGAATGTCTTGGGAAAACTGGCTGTCCACTTGCAGAGAGGCAGATTAGAACTTGTGGAGAAGGATGCTCTGCGCATAGGCTGGGCCCTCAGAACTATTTTCAGCTAATGGATCAGCCAGCTGAACAGGAATGTATAAAGAAACTGACTATAAGATAGAAATGAATCAAAATTTTAGGTTTGGGCAAATACTTTATACTTTTCAAACCTCTAAATTCTGGGGCTATAAAGTGTCATTTCCCCAGCTTAACCAAAATGCTCCCATTCAACATTGACATTTATAGAAAGTTCTGATTTTATGGTACTCGTCTTGGTTCAGGCTTCACCTCTCTAAGCTCTGCATAAAGCCTTTCACAGTTATCTCCACAATGGTTTAGATTTATTCAACACTTAGACATTTGCCATGTTTGCCAGTGTTCTGGGTGTTTTACATACGTCTGCTCATTTAATCTTCTTAACACATTTTATCATACCTACTTAAGAGACAAGGAAACTGAGTTTCAAGTAACCCAGAAAACTCACTTATGCTCCCATATCTATTAAGGTGCAGATACAGATTCTGACTCCAAATGTACTTGACTCCACTGCCTGGCTCTTTTCCCAGTTGTCTATGACCAAGAGTCAAGTCTGAGTTACAAGGTGGATTTAGGGAGTAATGAACTAGATAGAGGAGTATGGAGAGAAAGGAATGTTCTCAGGAATGATTAAAGTGACAAAGGAGACAGGAGAGAGTTCATTGAACTTCAGACCCACTATCTGCCAGACTCTCGGTAAGGGTTTTGTCACTATTAATACTTTCTAACAAAACTGTGAAGGATGTTTTCTTACCATCATTTTGGATGAAGATATACTCAGAAACATAGGGTAACTTGCTATGGTCACACAGCTTCTACACCATTAGGTTGGGAATCAAAATTAGGTGTCTGTCTTTGACATGTCTGGCTCAAAATCTAACTCTATATGCTCATGAAGGCACTCAAGATGACAATACTTCCCCTAACTATGTCCATGCTAAGAGCTTCATCTAGTGGGCAGGTGAAGTCCCTGAGTTTCTGTGATGGACAAGCTTCTCCCTTTGGGCGTATGCAAGGTGGGGAGGGAGGTGAGGCAGGTACACACAGAGTAGGACAGACCAGAGTGAGGTGTAAACCTGGCACATCACAAGATGCAAAATACTCTGAGAAGCTGGGTGCAGTGGCACAAACCTGTAATGCCAGTACTTGGGAGGCTGAGACAGGAGGATCACAAATTTGAGGCCAGCCTCAGCAACTTAGCAAGACCCTGTTTCAAAATAAAAATTAAATAGGTCTGGGGGTGTAGCTCAGAACCCCCCTGGGGTTCAATCCCCAGTACCAAAAGAAAAAAAATGCTCAAGGGAAAACTGGCTTCAGGTTTGAACCACACATAGGCTAAGGAGAGAGCACTGTTGAGGGAGCATTGACAAGATGAGCAAAAGCGTCAGAAAGTTGCCAGGACAGAGTCCTTCAAATCATCCCTACAGATCTCAAGTACTACAGCCTGACTTTGCACAAATGTGCTCTATTTTCAATTTTATAGAACTTATAATGATGAGTTGTAGAAAATCTTAAAGGCCTACGATGATATAACATGTGAAAGCCTTTGAAATATTAAAATGCTATGCCAAATAAAAAGAGATTTATTTAGAGAATTTATAATGCTTTTACGCTAAGCAGCTTGGTTTTGCAGACCATGTTTAATTGCCTAACTGCTGAGCACAGGAGAGGAGGGTAAATCACAAACAAATATGCATGCTAACAATTGCGAAAGCTTCCCCCAGAAAGGGGAAAAATAGGTGGTAAGTATATTGGTAAAAGTTAATAAATGTTTTTACCCTGAGTATGAAAAATGCTTTATTAGAAGTCTAAAGTAAAAATAGGTAATTGACTCTTATGTTAAAGGACTCTCTGGTGACATATTCCTTGATTGTCCTGGATGTACTACATGATAGTTCAGTGTGACCATTATAAGAACATAGAGGTATTTCTTTTGTATGACCAAAGACCCCTCTCCAAATGTGGGTTTGCTCATGCCGTTCTGCACTTTCTGAGGACCCCTCTATCCTGACTCCTTATACAACTCCCACAGTATCCAAAGGTTGGAAATAAAAATGCATTTTGATTGGCCACCAGTGTTTCAAAGACATTCAAAGAAGTTGCCGGCATTTATACATAGGTATATCTCACCCATGTATCTATTTCTGCCAAGAGGAAGATCTGGCAGAAGAGAGCTCACTTTCTGTCACAACGATGTGCTGCAGCTGACAGCAGCGATTCCCTCTGGACAAGGGCAGCACCTCCTGCCTTGCTTCACTTACTAATGTGTGTATAATATACTTATTATATTATACACTATTATTCCTATACAATAGCACATAAATTTGCAGCTTTTGATCTTTCTTTCTTTTGATAGCCTTTTCCTACTACTGTAAGAACCAGAGAACAGGAATAATCTTAACATTTCTTGGGTCCTACTCTGTCTTTTTGACCATTAATGTATCAGGCCCATAGAAAATGTTCATTCAAAATACCAGTGTTGAATACAATTTCAGTGATGATATTCATACCAGATAGTGAAAGGACAGCCGATTTAAGACATGTGACCTGGATTGCATCACACTTCACAGTAGGAATTGACAATGGGGAAGGAGAGAGAGAACCCTGGTCCACTGCTGAGAATCATTCCCATATGGAAACCTGTTGAATCCCTCAGTTATAATGATATTGAAAAAAGTCTGAAAGCCATTGGTTTGCAGGAAACTAGAAAAGGTTATACAGTTTCTCTACTGTGGCTTCCACTGGTCTCCAGCATAGGGGACATATAAAAATCTGCTGGTGGCAGGAAGCATGTGGGCGTGTCCTCAGGTCCGAGGGGTGGGCTTTCGGTGGACATTCATCTGTGCTTTATGGCAAAAGTCCTGACCTGAAGGTTGAAATTTTAGATCTTTTGATAAAGGGTCACCCTATGTGAATTTTCTTAATTATACATCATTGCAATCCCACAGTGCTCTTCTTAAACACACAAATTACAACATGTAGGATGAGAAGTAAAATGCGAATTACAGAGACCGAAACGTTCTCAAGGTCTTAGGGTTCATGGCCTTCCTTCCGAAGATTAAAAACAATCCATGAAGAAATCTTTACTTGGCTCCTAAAACTCTGGAGAAATATTGATCTGAAAATTCTCTTCTGATGGTCAACCTTCGCAATGTTAACTTCCCAGAGAAATTTGATTTTAAATGAAAGCCAAGGCAAAACCTGTTTTAACTACTGTGTGGAGTGCAAGCTAATTTCAGTGATCATTAAAAGGGGGCAAGGACTTAGGGTTTTTAGAGTACTAGAATTGCATGTAACTTAAAGTTTTCTTTTCTCTATGATTTAAAATGTTTAAAGGGTAATTTAATTCTAGGAACCTTAGTAAGTTAATAAATAGCTAAAGTTCTTGTTCTTTTATTGTTCTATTCCACTACTTGCATGATTTATAATTGGTTCAGAAAATAATAATAAAAATCTAGTTTAGGGCATGGTGGCACATGCCTATAATCCCAGTACTTGGGAGGCTGTGACAGGAGGGTAGCAGGTTCAAGGCCAGCCTCAGCAATTTAGCAAGTACCTCAGCAACTTAGTGAGACCCCATTTCAAAATAAAAAATAAAATAGGACTGAGGGTCTAGTTTGGTGATAGAATTACCCTGAGTTCAATCCCTAGTACCACAAAACAATAATAATAATGATGATGATGATAATAATAATAACAATAATAATAATAATGATAATAATTGAATAAAAGAGTGATGTGTCCACACATTACCACACTACTGCTGACAAGTCAGTCAAATACCCTGGAAAGTTTCATGTAGAACCTAATTTTCTTCCTCAATGAAAATATAGGTAATATGGTAGCCATATCTACACAGGTGAAATGGTGTGAAAAACTAGGTAGATTCTGGGGGTTATTAAAGTTCCCCCAAAATAAAAGATTTGCTAAACGCTATTCTGGATTAAATCATATAAGTAGTAGAGATAAAATAATTTGAGGACCTAATATAAACAGATGAAGGATCTCCATTCTCATTTTTCATATACATTTTAATCTCATGAGGTAGCCAGTTTTCCACTTTCTACAAGGAAGGTAGCCAAGGCCCCACTAAGGACAACATGTTCTTTGATCTCACCTCAGTGGCTTACTGTGAACGCTGTCCAGCACAGCTTTGAAAATACTACCTGTTTCCCGAATTGTGAATGAGTTGAAACTTTTCCAAAGTATTCTCCACCGTGAAATTTTGGCATATTCTTTCTATAAAATGCAGCAAATACACAGTCCAATTGAATTTGACTCAGCAAATAATTTTCTAAGCATCTCTTGGGTCACAGACTTTGTTGCTGATCTCAGAGAGCTTTTAGTCTAATATCTCTTTAAAGGACATATTTAAGAATCATTAAAACAACATATAATATCTCAAATATTACAAAAAACAGACAATGGAGATGTGAGTAGCTGGGAAGGAAGTGCTGCTAGAGGAAGTAAGGATGTGGATGCACCCAGCCTTCAAGATCCAGCGAACACATGGCCTCAGAAAGACCAGGCTCCTCCTGAAATGAGAAGTATCTTTTTGCTCCTAAAGTTTGTAATTTCCTGTTCTTGCCAAACAATTCAGTTATAGGGATAAATACATTCAGTTACTGGAATGAATACATTCCTGAAACCTCGCAAACATTGTCTGTCTTGGAGATAAAAGTTTAGCCACTAAATGCATCTTCAGTTCCACATTTTCATCCTAAGAACCAACTTCTTACAAAAACCAAAAATGTCACCACTTTGATAAAGATCAAAATCATTAAATCTTAGCACTAAGTGTACTTGATCTTGGGGGAAAAATATTAAAGTAGTAAAGAGGGTAACTCTCTCTCAGGGCCCCTCCTCCCTGTGTGTGGGGAGCTGTTTTTGTCTTCTATTTTTCCTAGACTTAAAATAAATTTTCATATTTCTATAAAAATAAAATAGGTAATGAAGAAATGGCAACATTTGGTGGAGAATATGGTGAGAGAATGAAAACCCTTTCCCTAGATTATGCCATATCATTTTGTAACTTCCTAAAGAAGAATATTCTTGGTTTATCAATAAATTTAATCCTAAGTCAATTCAGCAAAGGGACTGGAGTATTTGACTTAAGAAAATGGATTCTGAAGTCAGATACCTTGATTCAAATCCTGGTTCCAGCACAACTTAAATATGTGACCTTAAGCAGGTTACTTAAAGTTCTTCTGCTACCTTTAATCAGTATTCAAGGTCTACACGAAAAGCGAATGAAGACTCCATTAATAAGTCTATAGCAACGTTCAATAAACTTTTCTGTAAGGGCCCCGACAGTGAATATTTTAAAGTTTTTGGGCCACATAATCTCTGTTGCAATATCTCAACTGCTGCAATATCATACAAAATACGTAGGCAGTGGACACAGCTCATGACTTTGCTCCAGTAAATCTGTATTTGTAAAAACAGGAAGTTGATGGATTTGGATACAGGTGAACTTTAATCAACAGCATTTTAGCATCTCAGCCTTCCTTCTCTCCTCCTCCCCCTTTCGCACAGAGCTAACACATACTCGACATCCAAATCCTTATCAAATGTTATTACTGGATAGTGACAAATTTCCATTCCCCTACACCCAAATATAATAAATTTATGGCTAGCCAGAAAAATGGATATTAAAATAAATTACATAAAGCAATGTGCTCATTCACATGAAGCGACAGGGGCAGCAAAGAAAGAACCGTGTGCAAATCATATGAACATTAAAGATATTTAATGAGCAGTAGGGACAGGTACCGACCAGTCCAGCACATATGCTTTCTGTGGCCTTGCAACATGTGTCCCCTGGTCATAAATGTGTTGAGAATGGCATTCAGAAAGGGCAGGGAAATGTGTTAGTCCAGCCCCTGTTGAACATTCTCTTGTGAGGTCAAGGTCCCTCTTTCAATAACTAGTACATTCTACTGTTTGCAGGTCGGTATAAATGGATAAGTTGCTTGGAAACATCATTAACGGAGCATCATTGTTGCTTTAGCCAACAATAAAAATGTTTAAAGTGGTCTTCAATTAGGTCCAGGTTCAGCCATCTGGTTAGTTTGCTTATAAAGTAGAATGATTTTGCAAAACAAGTATTTCAAGGAATCAAACATACCATGATTAAGTTGTACAAATTAATTCTCCACTTCTGTCATATGGTCAGGCTTGGTTGCCCACATTGGGTCTGATTCCTGAGACTGGCAAGACGTCCAGAGATACCCTGCCTGAAGCAGAGATCTCTTGACTCAGCTAAGTGCCTTGGTGGGCCTCAGGAGACTTTCTTGTATCTATGCCCCATTCCTTTATCTAAGCCTGCCTGGGTTTCAGATTTTAGTTCCTATTGTCCTAATTGTATAATCAAATTTATTTATTTATTTATTTTAGTAATGTGGCTGCTCAGATTGGTTCTCCAGATTTTAACTGTTAATGTGCTCAATTTTGTAAGCCGTGCTTAACCAATTGTTTGGGTCTTAACCTTTGCCTGTTCTAAAGCCAGACTACTAGTGGTATCTTATAAGCTGTGGCTTAGCCACTAGCCTTTCTGGTCTTACCCAGTACAACCTGCCTGCTATACACCAGTGAGACTAAACAAAACTGTAAGCATGAAACTCATTTCAACGAGGCTACTGCCTCTGAAGGTTTAGTGTTTGTTATAGCAGCTATTTTAACTAATATATCTGGCTAAATACATGCATGTAGCTAATTCATTTCCTTTCTTTTTTTTTTAAACAAGTAATACAAAAAAACTATCAGATGGTTTCAGAACACTATAGTACCTTCTCCTCATGGAAATCTGTGTTAATCCAAAGGCCAATAATTTAACTGATAAGAACAGACACTACACTTGATCTTAGCCAAAAAGTCTAGAACCGAGACTTGAGGAAGGGAACGGTTCAGGTGAAGTTCTTTCCATACATGAAGGAATCACTGTCAATCTCATTAACATGTGTGGGGAGGGAGGAAAAGGGAGCAGGGAGGAATACACAGGGAAATAGGCCAAGTGATGTGAGCATGTATCTATGTATCACTTTGAATCTCACTATGATGTATAATTACAATGCACCAATAAAAGTATTTTTAAAAATCCCAATAACTAGTATGCAATTTAATCAGGGTCTGCAAGTACAGGCTGATAATATAAACCAATAAAGCTTGTCTGGTATGTAAAAAAAAAAGGAAAAATTACTCCAACATGCTTGCCCTGCTTAATGAGGAAAACTCCTATTCAGTTTCAAATAACTGTGTCATGAGAGAATGCAGGCTGCATTTCTAGATCTTTCCATTTTTGTAAAGGATTGGGAAACAAGAACTTTATGTGCATTTTTTTCAATTTTTGAATTCTGCAGGCTAAATTAAATACAGCCGTGGGCTGTGTATAGACAGACCCCAGTGTGTGCACTGTTACTTTCAAGTGGCACAGAAGGGCTGGGAATGAAGCTCAGTGGTAGAGCAGTTGCCTAGCACACATGAGGCCCTAGGTTCAATTTCCAGTACTGGCCCCCCCCAAAACTAATAGGATTAGGTTGTACAATAACATCTAATGACAAAATAATAACAAAAACCTTTGATTTGTCAGGCGTGGTGGTGCATGCTTGTAATCCTAGTACTTGGGAGGCTGAGAGGAGGATCACAGGTTTGAGGACAGTCTCAGCAAGAGGTGAGACTCTCATCAACCTAGCGAGATCCTGTTTCAAAATAAAAATAAAATAGGGCTGGGGGTGTAGCTTGAAGGTAGAATGCCCCTGGGTTCAATTCCCAGTGCCAGAAAAATAAATAAATAAATAAATAAATAAATAAAGTGGCACAGAATCCATCTTTCAGTGTGTCCCCCAAACCATCATGGTTAGCATCGGGTGCTTTCTTTGGGAGTTCAGAACCATCTCAGGTGCCAAAGAGACTGGAACTGTCTGCAAAATAAAATTTGGGAATTCCCGTGGAGTCCTCACTCCTGAAACCCAGCAGGTTCACTGAATCCAAGAAGCGCCGGGGCTTGTCTGTGGGCACAGGGAAGGCAGCAGTGGATATGAGAAGACAGACCTGGCCTACAGTGCCTGAGGGCCACGGATCCCAGAGCGTGCAAGAGGAACCTGATATGGAAACCTCAAACCACACTCAGCCCTTCTGTCAGGACTTGCTCTGACCTGGTCAGTGTCAGCGTTAATCTCCAGTAAGCCACCCCAACAAGCCCTGATTCCCCAATGCTGGCCCTGCTTCTGTGAGCCACCATTTAGGGTCCCCAGGGTTTCGGCTTCCACCAACAGTCATTTGTGATCCCCCACCATGAATAGCAGTCCCTTCTCTCATAGACCAAGAGTACCCCTAACAGCCCATGACCCTGGAAATGGCAATCTTTCCAGGTCAGAGAGGAAACTGCTAGATGTCCCAGATCCTACTCCAAGGACAGGACAGCCTTCTGATAAACTCAAATGACAGGCTGAAAGGCAGGGTTTTAGTTGCTTGGTTGATAACTAACTTTGCCAAGGATGGTATAAGATAAGGTATACACACCATCTTGTTTGGACTCAGGCAGAGAAGGATTTAATCCCCACATTACCGCTTTCTAACAGTGTACGCCTACTCTGCTTGCTGTTAGGAGTCAGTGTCTAATGAAATCATGGATATAAGGCACTTAGGACAGTGTCTAACATAGGGAACAACGGACAATAGCTTTTGATAACATGATGAAGAATGCAGCTGCCTGCCATGTGACATGGGTAAGGGTAGTTTAGAGTGAGCACCTGTGAGTATTGTTAACACAGTACATACTCGATCAATGCTTGTTTAATACGAGAACAACTGTAGTAAGGCCTAAGCTTTAAAGAGCAGCAAGTAACTGTTCCTGTTTCTTATCCTGGGGCTAAAGGAGGATGATCCAAGGAAAGTGAGTGCTCAGCTGTATTGTACATTTCCCAGATTTTATTAGCGATGCTGATAGGGAAGAATCTGGATGCAGAGATCACTGGCAGCGATACTGTGTCTGCAACCAGCCCCACTGGCCTAAAGGGCACTGAAGGACATTTACTAATGAGGGTAATTACACATGCCTTGATAGCCAGCAAGAGGCCTGCTGGTGATAGCAGTGGAGCAGATAAAGAAGGAATCTCATCTATGAAAAGAGACTGGGCATTATGCTAAAAGTGTCTGTCCCAGCAGCCCTGGAGATAATGCTCCTGTCATCCTGTCAGAACACACCCAAGGCCAGTTTTAAATACATGCCCAGCCCAGTCTCCTGACCTGTGCTCTACCCAGGACAGGATATCCACAGGCTCTGATAAACTGTATGCCAGACACCAGGTGCTTTTTTTCTTTCTTTATGTAGATTCCTCTTATTTTGTTAAGGAAATTAGCAACCTAAGCACAGAACTTAGATAGAGATGCTAATCAAAGGCCAGGAAGATAAGAACTATCCTGGTGAAGGACTGTTTTGCTTTGATTTCTTTCTAGTCAGTTGGCTGCCAGTATGAAGGAAGAGTGGGATTCTGGGCTCAGCCAGCTTGAGGGGGATCTTGAGTCTGTTGTTAAACGCCAGCCTTTGGGCACCCAGAGTCATTACCGGGTGTCCATCATCTACCTAACCTGACCTTGAGATCCTTCAAAGCTGGACAAGCAAACTGTGGTTAATTTTTTAAGAGAATACTATTCATCAGTGGCAAACAACGGTCCTTTAAAAGACTGTGGAGCTGAGACATGGGGTAGAGCAGACCTGCGCCTGGTTATGACTGTGGCACGATCCGCACCCACACCTTGAGGTGACACACATGCTCCATAGAATACCAGCTACGTGTAATAAAAATCGGCAAAACTTGTCTAGAATGCAGCATGGCACCAGTCCTATTTCCTAGGCCCATATACTCAAATAACTAATAAAAAATTATGAATCGTATTCCATTGCCAGCAAGGCTTTATGCACACCACAAAGAAATATAACTTCTAATAGGGAGCCACACATGAATTATGAAAAACAGAATATGGCTTATTTCAATCTGAGCTAGATTTCTCAGGAACTGACCATGACTTTAAGACTTGAAAGCAGGAACATCTATTTAGAAAATTAGGAACTTAGACTAAATACACTTAGAAAGAAGTAAGATCATTAAATAATTTCTTTTATCATAAGGCGAAAAAAGGTAAAAGAACTTATCGAAAACCTTTAAAAAACATTTGAAGACTACACTTGGAGATTTTACTTTATCAGGAATCAAGATATCATAAAGGAGCCAGTAGCTGGGCAGGGTGTGATGGCACAGGTCTGTAATCTCAGTATGTGGGAGGCTGAGACGGGAGGACACGGTTCAAGGCCAGTGTGTGTGATTTAGCAAGACCTCGTTTTTAAAAAATGGGCTGGGGATGTATCTCAGAGGTATAGCACCCCTGGGTTCAATCCTAAATACCACCACCACCACCACCAAAAAAGAAACCTTTAAAAAGGAACAGTAATTAAAACAACATGGTAAATAGAGAAATAGAACATAGAACAAGTAGTTCTGCTTTGTGAAAATGAACCAGGACTGTCTTCTTCTTTTTTTAATAAATAGAGCTGGATATCCATAAAAAACCCACAAATGTCCTTATCCATATCTTATACCAAATAGAAAAGTCAATTACAGATGGATCACAGTTATGATGGGTAAAATGATAACTATCACAATTATTATAGGTACAGTGATAGAGCTTCAAGAAAATGTAATAAAGATATTTTGGCCAGGAGTGATGGCACATGTCTGTCATCCTAGTACTTGTGAGGCTGAGACAAGAGGATCACAGGTTCAAGACCAGCCTCAGAAATTCACTGAGACTCTCAACAACCTAGCAAGACCCTATTTCAAGAATCAAACAAACAAAAAACAAAGGATGGGCTCAGAGGTAGAATGCCTCTGGGTTCAATCCCCAGTACTAAACACAAAGACAGGATATTTGGGAGGATTCATTATATTAGGGTAGATAAACAGAATACAAAAGAACTATCCATAATGAAAAAAACTGATAAACTGGACTTCATTAAAAATGAAAACTTCTGTGCCGGGCACAGTGGCACATGTGTGTAATTCCAGTACTTGGGAGGCTGAGACAGGAGAATCACATGTTCATGGCCAGCCTCAGCAACCTTGTGAGGCCCTCTGCAATTTAGTGAGACTCTGTTTCCAAATTAAAATAAAATAGGGCTGGGGGTGTAGTTTGGAGGTAGCATACTTCTGGGCTCAGTACCCCCCCACACACAAAACACACAAGACACACCAAAAAAACCCCAAAAACAAAACAAAACAAAAACTTCTGCTCATCCAAATATATCACAGAAAGAATGGAAAAACAAGCTACAGGAGAGAATATATTTGCAATACATCTACCTAACAAAGAACTAATTTCTATGATATATGAGGACCTCAGATCAATCTTTAAGTAAAAGGCAGATAATCCTCTAGAAAAGTAGCCCCCCAAAATAAATAAAATAAACAGAAACTTCATGTAATATATCAAAGTGGTGAATAGTCCAGCAGGAAAATCCCAATTAAACCACAAGGAGATCTATACCCTCAAAGTGGCTAAAGTTTACGTGTCTGAAAAAATCCAAGTTGCTAATGAAGATGACAAGGTGGGACAATTAGAAATGTCATCCCCTGTGGGGGAGGGGAGGTATAAACCAAATAGTCCTCACTTTGGGAAACTGGCAGAACTGTGCTAAAGCCACACACATGCACACACCAACAGGAATTCAACAAAACCCATGCTCAACAATGTTCACCTGAGCTTTACTCATAACTATCCAACTGGATAAACTCAAATGTCCAAGCATAATAGAGTAGATAAATAAAATGTGGTTAATTTTTTTTTTTTTTTTGCAGTACTGGGGATTGAACCCAGGGGCATTCTACCTCCAAGCTACACCCCCAGCCATATTTTTTATCCTTTATTTTGAAACAGGGTCTCACTAAGTTGCGGAGGGCCTCACTAAGTAGCTGAGGCTGGCCGCGAACCAGGATCCTCCTGTCTCAGCCTCCCAAGTACTGGGATTACAAACGTGCACCACCACACTCGACTCAAATGTGGTTAATTTTTAAAAACAGAATACTATTCATCAATGGTAAAAAATGATGAATCTCACAGGTATAATGTTACATAAAAGTCAAAAAAGGTAATGCTAACTTATACTGATAGAAATAATAAAACACTGGTTACTTTTGGCAACGGTCATGTGGTCTGGTGGGGGGACAAGGGAGGCTCTAGGCTTCTGGAATTGTTGATATGGGTGGTGGTTACACTCTTCAACCTGTAGGAAGCCTTCTGCCTCTGGCTGGGATATAGAAATTATGAGACTATCATTCACATTCTAATGCCAAGAACAAGTCAGAAAAGTTACCAAATAACAGTTTTTTTTGAAACAGTAAGGTAGCTGAGAACAAAATGAGGCCTAACTGGATGAAAATACAGAACAGATAAGCCTTTTCTAGAAGAAATAAGATCCACAGCTGCTTTTATCCCTGGAGAAGGAATAAGGGGGGAGAAAAAGGAATCTGCCCTTAAAAGGTTTAAGGACAAATCACTCAAACTTTGAAGAACACTTCAGAGGCCAAGACAGGGTTGGTGGATCTGCATTCTAAGGGGCTCCGCACCACCACTAACTCCTTCCTACTGGCCTCTACTTAGTGCACAAGGGGTTCACTAAAGGTTGGGTGCAGGGTCAAAGGGTTGGCATGCTCTCAAGAAGACTGGATTTGACAAATGCCACCACGTGGATTAGGTCAGAGACAAGATACCTACAAGAAGCTGTTGCAGGATAGAGATGATATGACCTAAATGAAGGTAGCGACCTTGGGATTTCATGGGAGACAGAACCTGGGGCGTCGTCTTCCTACACTATATATTTTATTCTGTTATTACAAAGTGAAAAATTAGATAAATAACAAATGAATTATATAATGTGATCACAACTGTCTACAATGAGAACTGCACAGGGGAATCACAATAGAGGATCACAGACAAATAGAGGCTATTGATCTAGACTCAAATGCCATCAAAGAACCACAAAGCTACAAAGACACCACAGGAAGTCCAGTACTAAATAAGGAAATTAGTTACAGAGTACAATTCAGAGCAAGTTCCAGAAAAATCACTGGGCTACTCGACATGGGGATAGGAAGCAACACATTTATGCCCCAAAATTTATGCAGGGGCCTAGAAAACTTCAGAGATCAGGGAAAGAAGAGGTCAAAGAGGTATGATGATAAATTTAAGAAATCTTCATAGAATACTTCAAAAATTCTGCAGACACAAAACAGCAGTAAGTTAGATGTTTCTTTAGGTTTAATTCAGGTTGGCCCAGCATCATTACACTTACAAATTCAGAGAATGTCACTTCTCCAAGGGGACAGGTGCTTGCCCCAATGATTTGAGTAGGAAATTGGAACCGCATGAGGAATTGAATCTTGAGTGTTTTTGACTCCTAGAGGCCAGTGTTTTTCTGCACATAATTCTGCATTCCCTTTCCTATCACAGGTAAGTTTTACCATCTGATCACAGCATCAATTTGACGATCTCCCCTAAAATAACTACAATTTCTTGAAGCGATTCATGTGGAAGGGGGAAGAAAGATTCAGATCAGGTGCCATCAAGTATCCCGATCCACACTCTAAGACGCTGGGTGGGAACTATCTTGGGTCTTGCCTCTGGACCTCTGATTTTCTGCAGTATCTAGTTATTCCTGGTGGCTTTCCAGTTATAATTACTTTTACTGAAGATTCTTTAAGTTGGTTTTAGGTTTATGCTTTGAAAATGATAAATAATGACACACACAAAAATAAAGTAGGTTTATGAGAGACTGTGATCAATATACATTTGTTGATCTTGAATGTAGCCTAGGAAAGTGAAAGGAGAGATCAATTAAGAATTAAGCCAAACACGAATTTTAAGATTCGAAGTCATTTATGAGCCCTGGGGTATATTTATAGAGCCACTTTAATTAGTATTTAAAACAGCATTACACACTTGAGTCAATTTTTCAACATATTTTAAACATGCATCTCTTCTAAATGAGAGCTGAGGTACGTAAACCAAGCATGGGACCTGGAATAAGAAGATGTGGGCCGCATGCCTGGCCCTGGAAGTTAGAAGCTCTGAGAGCAAATCACACAATTTTGTGCCAATGTGAAAGGCAAAACTCTAGGGGGTTGTCCCCAAAAATTAAACACAAGAATGAAAGTAAATGAGGTTCATAAAATAAAAAGTGATACATCCTTTCCTCAAAAGAAATGAAGAAATGAAAGAAAAAGTATGTTCATGAAAATTTGCTTTTATTCAATTTAACAGCCCTATCACTGATGTCTACCCATATATTTAAGACAGAGTATATTTTAATTTACTGATGATGCAAAAGCCAAAAATTCTGAGTTCTTATCATTCCTGGCATTTGTTTAAGCAAACAGATATAGCTTAGCAATCGTAGTTAAGAAATACCTGTCATAGCTATTTCTCATGGATTTTATTAATACCTAAGATAATTCCAAGAGCAAGTGTCTTGGAGCCTTTAGTTTACGCTGTGACATCAGAGAGACCCGAACGTATATCCTGCATCTATTATTTCCTAGGTGCATGCTTTTGGAGAATCAAACTTAGGATCAGTTTTCTGTCACCTGAATTGGAGCTATTCACAGTAATATCGCCATTTCAAAGACTTAAGAGATAACATTTAATGTACTTAGCAGAATGTCTGGCATGGAGAACAGATCTGATACATGTTAGCTATTAAATATCTAAAAAGTTGCTTCTGAGCACATTCGTTTTCCATGTATTGGTCATTTTAGTCCTTGAAATGTAGGCAGTCCCAGTAGTTACACAGTGATTTCAAAGCTCCTATTACTTAATAACAAGAAGCCAAGGACCATAATAGACACTATGAAGACAAAAATCAACTAGATGTTGTCTCTAACTTCAAGTGTGTGTGTGTGTGTGTGTGTGTGTGTGTGTGTGTAAGAACCTTGAGGGCAAATATTTGTTGGCTCTGCACACTTCTGTATCATCATAGATTTAGATTATGTGTGGAATACTGAGCTTCCTTAGTAAATGCTTATGATTTAGTGCTTTTACTATCATACATACAAATATCTATATACTGATGTAAAAACTCCTTTTAGTTATACTTTGAATCACCAGTAAAGAACTCTGTAGGAAAACATTTTAATTAGTCCATATATAACTGGAATTGGATTCCAATCCTAGACCCCTTGAAAAACTTAGTGATTTTTTTTTTCAGAACTGGGGATTGAACCCAGGGGCATTCTACCTCCAAGCTACATCCCCAGCCCTATTTTTTATTTTGAAACAGGGTCTCACTAAGCTGAGGAGGGCCTCACTAAGTAGCTAAGGTTGGCCATGAACCTGCGAACCTGAGATCCTCCTGTATGAGTCTCCCAAATACTGGGATTACAAGCGTGTTCCACCATGCCCAGTTATGATTTTCTTACAAAATAAATACAATGACATTTGACACTTTCAAAAATTCAATAAATATGTGGCACCCATAGGGACGAATTTAGCAGCTGATACTGCAATCACAGAAAAGAAACCTGATACCATTTCTTTCACCATTTAATTTACATGATCATAAAATTTCCTTTTAAAGATTTAAAATAGTGCTCACCTGGTCTTCTTCTCCTCCACCTTCTTCATCATATTTTAAAATATTATCTCTGACATCATCTTCTGGATCAATTAAAAGTTGCTTGGCCTGGCGTTCTTTATCCCGGCGTTTCATCCATACCACAAACATCAGTACAAGGACTAGGTAGGAACATAGTAAAGGTACATAATATTATCATTTCGAAAGCCTGACCTATCTAATCATAGCCTCCAACTCTAATTGTTTATATTTAAATGGGTAGAAGGTTTGTAATGCATTATTTTTTCATTCTATTATCTATTTCTAGCCTTGCACTAAGAGAAATAAAGCAAAGCTGAAGGAGCTTTGGGTTCAGCATGCAAAGACCTGGGCTCCAGGCCCTAGTGACTTGTGAACTCACTGGGTGAGCGTCTACCCTGTTTCATTATTTACACATGGGCACAATATAATTTTTTATCTTCATTTTGGCTTGCTAGAGGACAGATGCCCTTAATAGAATGTTTCATAAATTCTGATGACACAAAAACAGTAGTAAGGTAAGTTGTGACTGTTTTATTCAGACTCGCCAGTCAGCATTATATTCCTAAATTCATGGAAAATGGCACTTTTCTAAAGGGACACGTGTTTGCCTCGATGACTTGAGTAAGAAATTAAAACTGGATCAGAAATTAGATCTGGAGGTTTTTTGCCTCCTAAAGGCCGGTGCTCTTTTTGCCACACTCTAATGCATTCCTTTTTCTACCCAACTGCAAGTTTCAGCTAAGAAGACTGGGGATTAGTTTGAGCACTGAAATAATATTAGGCTTTCATGCTTCACACTTATGTGCTGGGCCTGGAACCATAAATTTCCCAGAGTTGATGTTAAAATCAGCACCAATTCATTTTCCTTCAAAATGCCGTAGTCACCTCTTCGTGCCTCCATCCATCATACCTACGTTTTCCTTGATAAGGTTGACATATACACCAGGTTTCAGTTGAAAGTGAAACACGTCCCTGAGTGCACATCTAGGAATGAATTCTGTCTAAAATCTGAGGGTATCAGTTTACATCCTGAAACAAAAGATTTAATGACTCCTATTTGAGCACATTTTTATTATTGGCCATAAAAGTAAATATCCTCCTTTTAAAGCCAGATACATGATCTCATTTACCATTGTTCCAGGGCTAAATCTAGCAAGTGGATTATTAGTATAGCATGCAGGTTTCAAATTATAGCTAAAGTAGTCTCCACACAGGAAGTAAAAAATGCTCAGGCTTCTATAGTAATTGCTTAGACTAAAGGGATGGAATTCTAAATTACCAGAACACTTGTAAATGGAGAAAACATAAAAGAAATGGCCAATATTTTCAAGAAAGTGATTGGTGCGTAAGCATGATCGCACAATAAACTAAGTCCTGCTGCTATTCCACAATAAAACACAGGGCCCAGGCAATTTATTCTTTTAACCTGCATGCTTAGAAGTGGTTCCTAAAGTACTTTCCAGTGGTTAATTTCTTGCATTCCACTGAACCAAAGATTGCCAAGTATCTTAAAAAGGAGCAATTCCTTAATCTGCACTGCCTATAAAGACAGACAATTTATTGAGCTGTGTAATCATTTCTATTATCAAATGTGCTGTGTGTGAAGTACAATCTCTCACTATTTTGTGCAGCTCTTCAGAAACAAATACCTTGGTCCCCGCATGACTGGAGCAGGTTGCTGACTGTGCTTTATGTGAAGGAAAGTGAAGGAAAGCAATATACTTATTTTCCTAAATCATCAACTACGTGCCATAAATTCATACTCAAATCATAAGATAAGTGCTCAAACTTAGGACTGTTTAATGTTTTTTCTATGAAAAGAGTTTTCTATAGCTCCCCAAGAAATCAGCACACACACACAAAAAAGGAAGGAGGGCATGGAAGAAGCATTCTAGAGGATTGTGGCAAAATGTGTGTAAGCACTTGAAACAATACTCAGAGGTTTCTTCATTCTCAAGTGGACATGGCTGTGTCCCATGTATGACTGGTAAGACCATGCTCAGCAGTCAGAGGATGGGTGGATTTTTTTGGAAGGCAACAGCAATCAGTTACTTTGCTGATTATCCCAAAAGCAAAAGGAATGAGAACCTAAGAGCCAAGGAGAACACTCACTGAGCAGGATGATGATGCACAGCAGGATGGCGATGATGGCACCCGTGCCAAGCCCCGCGCCCACGATCCTGTCCACGTCTGTGCAGTCCCCGTTGGAGTCACACTGGCAAACTTTCACTCGGAGGATGGAAATGTTGGACTTGGGAGGATTACCGGAATCTGTGATTATGATGGGAACCTCATAGATACCCGCTTCAAGGAATTTTATCTTTAAATTAAGCTGAGCAAAATCACCTGCACAAAAAAAGGGGGAAATATAGTTTGATAGTTAATATCTATTTTGATAAAGACAGAATTTTCTGGAATGTATTTGCTACCTAATTGTATACATAAAGCAAATCACAGCTCTGCTGCATTGGGAAGACAGTTTTGGCCTTAAGGGATCTTAATATCTTACTTAAACTTTAAGAAGCTTTTGGAATATATTTAATGAGAAGATTATGAAGCACGTAAAAATTAACTTTTCATACTGGGCTTTGAAACCTCTCAACTGCACATATATTCAAATAATTAACCTGTTCTTACCATTAAGCCGAGTGATGGTCCAATTTCTCTTAATAGTCACTGGAGATAAAGGGAGATCAAAAGCAAATGGCCCAGCATTTGGATCGATGTCATAATCAAGTGCTGTGATGTTAATTGAATTGGGGTCTGGAGTTTCGCAAGTCTCTGCCTCTTGAGGTAACACTTGAGGGGCATTGTCATTAATATCAAGTAAATAGATTTGCAGCGTTCCTGTTCCACTCATAGGAGGAATTCCTAAAGAGGGAGATAAACCATAACCGATGTTGAACAACCGTCCACAAGGGGCCTCAATTATGGTGAAATTCTCTAGCTTCCAGCCTTCTCACTCCACCCACCCTTTTTTTTTTTTTGGTGGTACTGGGAATTGAACTCAGGGTCATTCTACCTCCCAGCAGCATCCCCAGACCTTTATATTTTTTGTTTGAAACAGGGTTTTGCCAGGTTGCTGAGTCTTGCTAAGTTGCTGAGGCTGGTCTTGAATCTGTTATCTTCCTGCCTCTGCCTCCCAAGTACTGGGATTGCAGGCGCCACCATGCCTGGCGCCTTCTCACCCTTATTGCTGTGTTACCCTGGAAACACAGTATCTGTTGCCACAGTATCTGAAAAGATGGCTTTTGGGACAACTATACTTCTGGCTTCCCTCCCAGGGTGACCTGGGCTGCCAGTGCTGCTCTGTAGGAACTGAGCATCGTGACAATAGAGGCCATGGGATCCCGGGCCTTCCCCAGCTGTCCATTCCTCAGGGTCTATGCACACTACGCTCCTCCAGGCACTGTGGGTAATGTCAGAGAAGCAGGTCACAGGCTCATGATCTTATGGACCTTGTCCTTTTGATGGAGAACTAAGACATGTGTGCATGAAAGAACAGAAGAGTGCTTTGAAAACTGAAACATGGCTGTGACAAGTGATACAGAACCATCGGCCTCATGTCTCAGGATGGACACCAGGGCGGAGAAATGGTATCTGTGAACCAGCCAACTTCCTGCTTGAGAAAGAATTAGGTTGCTCTCTGTAGATTACTTCATTGTCATCCTATGAAGCTGGTTTAAATGATGATGAACCTCAGTCTCTGTAAACTGCTCACAGGCACATGCTCGCTCTTATATAAGGGGCGGGGGTGTTACCAAAGACTGCTCTGCCTAATCCTAAGCCCACTCAGATTCCACTATGAAATGTTGTCTCTACCATGCCATGTGATAATTTAATCTGGCCGTTTGTCTTCTGCCATATTATAAACAGTCATACATAAATAATAAATTATACATACGTATATATAAATATTTTATAAATAGTCATCATACTGAGGTCCAGAGATCTAATGATCTACTCAAAATCATGCAACTAGGAAGGTTGCATGATACATATACATGATACACATACATATGATACACATACATATGAAATCCTCACAGAGAGATAATTAAAAATCTCTACAACCTCTGTGAAATGGTTCTGAGAGCAAGATAATTAAGGATGGAGGCCAGGGTGTCTAAAATTTCAATACTACTAAAAACCACTATGATATTTGGTAATTTGAGAACTTTCACATTTATTATTACACTTAAGATTACTTGGTTCTCTTTACAGCTTTACAGAACAAGCAACACTCAAATAACTAATGAAACTTAAGGCACAGAGCATATGAGAGTAGGAAAACTTGCCCAGTCTTTAAGGAGCAAAACTGAGGAGCAAAATCTGGCCTTATGATTCACAGTGAAGTGCATCTACTTGCAAAGCATCCCGGCTACATAGATTTAATAGCTCCCTTCTCCTATAGAAAATCTCTTTTCAATTAGGAAACAATCCACCTTGGTGAGTGAAAGCTCTGATAGTAACGCATAGCCAACAACCATATATATAATTTTATGGCTCTTTATATCTCAAGATTATGGTTCAGGATATATTACTTTAGGTTCCACTGTAGGGGAAAGCTACTACTTCCCTGCAGTGAGGAAGTGCAACACGGACACTAACATGATGCTTTAATGTGCAGAGGCTGTTCCCACAAAGGTCCAGCTCTAAGCATTTGAATGGTACGTCTCACATTAGAAAGGATGAGAAGTATCGTCTTGGCTCCGACTCCACATAGATTTACTTCAGAGAGTAATCTTGAATCTTATCATGCAGGATTTGGAAAGGTTCATTGAAAAAGTTATCAAAAGCATTGATAGGCAATGTTTTTCAAACTGCACATCCTGACCACCAATTGGAAGCCAATTTTTCTTAAATATTCACATTCATCATGGTCTAACTCTAAAAAACATTTTAAAATATGGTTGTGATTCAGTATTGAAGCTACTCACGCATTAGAGAAAGGTTTAAGTGGTTAGCGTGTGCAGGTATTGCTTTTAAAGTTTTTTTTTTTTTTCGGTTCCGGGGATTGAACCCAGGGGCATTCTACCTCCACGCTACACCCCCGGCCCTATTTTTTTATGCTTTATTTTGAAACTGGGTCTCACGAAATTGCGGAGGGCCTCACTAGGTAGGTAGAGAGAGAGAGAGAGAGAGAGAGAGAGAGAGAGATAGCGTGCAGGCGCGCTGAGGTTGACCTCAAACCGGGATCCTCCAGTCTCTGCCTCCCAAAGTACTGGGATTACAAGCATGAGCCACCACGCCCGGCTTGGCAATCTACTTCTGAGCTACACCCCCAGCCCTACTTTATTTATTTACTTATATTTTGAAACATTGTCTCATTAAGCGCCTTAGTAAGTAGCTGAGGCTAGCCTTAAATTGTGACTCTCCTGTCTCAGCCTCCCAATACTGGGATTACAGGCATGTGCCACCATGCCCACACAGAGCCCACATTCTTAAGCACATGTCACGCTAAGTGCTAACAAAACAAAAAGGGCCACCAGGTTATGTTAGTCCCTTTATTTTATATATCTAAAACAAGGCGCATACCTACTTATCTCAACCAACTCAAACCCAGCAAAGATCCAGAAAGAATATTAAAATGGTGTAAAAGTATGTTCTAAATCCAACACCTAATGCTCACATACTCACTTTCCTCAATTTATGCACACAATTCAGAGTTCCGTGACCATGGCATACAGTGACAGAGACATACAGACTAATGGCCACAAACAGATTAACTAACTAACTAACTAACTAACTAACTAACTAAATGCCTGACGGTGTAACTCAGAGGTAGAATGCCTCTGGGTTCAATTCGCCCCCGCTACACACACACAAACTGGGAAGTTTTGCATGCTCTTAAAGTTCACAATTTTTATCAATCAATCCTCGTTTTCAAGTCAAATCATCCCAATCAGAGGTATATCTAGGTTGGAAAATCAGGGTGAAAGAGATGGGGAGGGATCCAGGTTTAGTAAGTGAGAGAAAACTATATAAGAATGACCCTGACTGTAATTTCATCCTTTCCAGTTTTGCTTATACTGTTTTCTTCAAGTTCACACCAACATATAAGTTTTTATAAAAACATAGGCTCCTTAGCAGCCGGCGTGGTAGTGCATGCTTGTAATCCCAGTACTTGGGAGGCTGAGACAGGAGGATCACAAGTTCACGGCCAGCCTCAGCTACTTAGTGAGGCCCTCTGCAACTTGGTGAGACCCTGTTTCAAAATAAAGAATAAAAAATAGGGCTGCGGGTATAGCTCAGAGGTAGAATGCTCCTGGGTTCAATCCCTAGTACTGAAAAAAAAAAAAAAGAATGTGGAAAGTTTAGATTAGAGTCCGTGCTGGGGAGAAGCAAAGTGTACCAAACTATAAAAGAAATATAAAAAGACCAACTCAAACAACATAGTCTGGGGACACTGAGGGTTGACTAGATTTGTAGTAAATGGGGCGTTAATGTGTGGCAGGACAGGAAAACACCGCATGTTCATGATCACCATATCAGGCTACCATGGAAGGCGGGTGGACACAGAGCACACTCATTACAGACAACAGGAAACTATGTTATAGAAAGCCCATAGAAAATGAAAATAAATGGTGGGGCCTTATAAAAAAGAAGTTGGGGCCTATGAGTAATAGTAATAAAGGTCAGTTTTCTAAACAATTCAATATTACAGAAAATCTCAATTGTTGTAAATATAATGATGAGGCTCAATTCTCTTTAAACAATGTATAGGATAATACAAAGAATATATTTAATTACATACCATTGTCAGAAGCAAGGAAAGTAGCATTATATATATTGTTTTTCACATTTGGGGATTCTCTGTCCAAAACAGCAATTGTAGTGATTTGCCCATTCACAGGATCTATTTTTAGCCAATTGGCAGGATCAGATAATTTTGTGTATCTACAAAATGAAAGAACAGTAAGTTTAAGTTTTTTGATATAAAACATAAAAAATAAAGCATGTTTTATATATTTAGTTGCAAAAATACAACCAGCTCATTATGTTGCATTTTGGTAGATGATGGGTAGAAACACAGCTTCAACATGGAAAAGAACTTCTGTGGCCAGTGATTTGGGAGGCGCATAAAGGTGTCTGGTCAGATATGCAGGTAATATTCTATAGGTGTTTGAAGGGAAGCCAAGGAGCAGTCTCTCTATTGTAGGGTGAGGTGGACCGGACAGATCTTCCTTCAGGTTCTTGTCTACTTCAACTGATATAACATGTGCAGATAAAACAGCTCAAATATATGCAGCGGTCCTAATGTACAGAAGTTGACTTTATATCACAGACCACTCCTAAAATATTTTACCACCTTAGCATGGCAGAGATGAATCTCACTGGAAAGATACCCATAAAATCCCATTCCTACTAGAATCCCCCACCCTGATTCAACCCTCAGAGCTACATCTTTTCAAAGCTGCATCCTGTATCAACAGTTATCAACTTAAACTTCATTTTTATTAGAGGTAGGGTGAGCTTTTCAAGCTCAATATCTTATGTATAGTTTGAAGAAAATGTTATGTTTTGAGAGGTCAGAGCTGTAGGATTTCAATACATCTATTAATTAGCTTTTTAACTATCTTGATTTCAATGTATGGAGGAGTGGAGGATAAATGCAGCCATCTGTTAGCAGCAGTTCTGAAAGAAATTAAATAAATTATGAGCCAATTTTAAGAATTATCATCACCAGCTATGGATAATGGTCATATGGGATATGCTCTGCCAGTCATCTACTCCCTCATGAGGAAGGATAAATTAGGTTTTGCTGAGGTTGGAAATATTTACAGATAAACTCTATAAATTCACTGTACAGGTAAGGGATGAAAATAATTAGCTCTTAGATCTTGGTTTTGGCATGAGTTTTCTTTTCTTCCTGATGTGTGGAGGAGAGATAAATGTTAAAAGATTCTGAAATTTCCCTATTTATTCGCTGTGAACTTTTTGAGGTGTTTAGTATAAAAGCACTGGCGAGATAATTAATTTTTTTAAAAGAAAGACATTTTTTCTTCAAATGATACATGAGTAGATCCATTTTACATATTTTTAATCTAATGTAGTCACTGACATGCTGAAAGAAAATTCATCAAAGAACTTATTATTATCTTGGAAAACATTTACACCTTTATGAGATTTTTCTATGAGTGTTGAAAAACTGAAGAAACTTTTTCCTTAAAGAAATAATCTTCAGCTGGGCGCAGTGTCAAGTACCTGTAATCCCATTACTTGGGAGGCTGAGAAAGGAGGATCGCAGGTTCAAGGTCAGCCTCAGCAACTTTGCAAGAACCTCAGCAACTTAGTGAGATCTTGTTTTAAAATAATAATAATAAAAAAAAGGTCTGGGAGTGTAGCTCAGAAGTGGAATGCCTCTGGGTTCGATTCCCAGTAACAACAACAAAAAGAAACAGAGAATATTTTTCTCTCAGACAATTTTTTTAAGACCCACAAATACTAGGATAAAATACAAAATAATATATTTAGTAGTTTAAATATTAATGAAGGTTTCTTACTCAAATGAATAAATTTTATGCATGGCATAGAACAGAATGTGAATTACAAAACTACAATGAACAGCATGTCATACCTAATATTCTGCTGCATGTATCGATCTGGGTCCTGAGCAGTGAATGTCGTCAACATGGTGCCTGCGTGAAGGCCTTCTTCTTGGCGAATGATCTTAGGGTTGGGGGCAAAATAAGGGTTTTCATTCACATCAATAACTGTAACAGACACAGTTGCAGTTGACTGAGGTGGGTGCTGAATTCCTTTGGCTAATGGCACTTGATTTTCCGCAGCAACAGTAAGGACAAACATCCTATTCGTTTCAAAATCGATTGGCTGGAAAAAAGACAAAAGGAAGGCCACATTTTTTTCAAAAATAAGGATATCTGTATTCTGTAGCTCATTCTTCTATCAAAACCATTTCTAAAACTTTGTTCTTTAAATTCACCTCATCATAAGGTTCCTCTCAAATCTCTGGAAAACATACATTGGCATGGTTAATCATTGATATACTTATCCCAATTTAACCTAATTATAAATCTCGGCTACTTTGAAGACTTATGTTCAATAAATAATACATATAACTGTTGCACAGATCTATTTATTTAGGCATATCTAAAAATTAAATTATTTTTAAAAATAGCATTTGTCATGGTTTGATATAGAATGTCTCCTGAAGACATCATATACTAATAATGTTCAGAGTTCACGTAATTGAGTCATGAGGGTTGTAATTTCATCTTCGAATAAATCTAATGGATTCATTTGTGTGGAAACCTAGGCCAGTGGGGTGTGGCTGGAGAAGGTGGGTCCCTGGGGCCTTAGGAATTGTGCTTGTGTCTTTGAATCCCTTGCTTGTTGGCTGTCTCTCTTCTTCTGGCCTCTAAGTGTAAGGGCAGAGCCTTGATCTCTCTCTCTCTCTCTCTCTCTTTCTTTCTGATTCCTGCCACCATGCCCTGAGATGCGCACACACTGGCTTCACATGGATTGAACCTGGAATCCCTAAAAATTGATCCAATAAATCTTCCTTTCTCTGAGTTGTGTGGTCAGTTGCTTTGGATTATATCAGTGAGAATGATGACAGGGCAGCATTGTTAATCAAAAATACTAAATAATATGAGGTTACATGAGAACATGAAGGTCTATACTCTCAAACATTGGTACAAGACCACACCTCATCCAGGAAAGCTCTTACCACTCAGTAATGAATTGAAAACAAAAACAAAAAGCTACACATGTATGCACAGATATTTTTTAATAGTGATTTTAAATAGTGATTAATAGTAATTTTTGGTGGCAGGCTTTTTTCTCCCTTGTTTATGATTTAGCAAATTAAAACTCTGATGTCTTCCAAAATAATTTTGAGTATTTTCCTGGCTTATAAAAGATCTCAAATCTAAGAACAACACTCTAGATTAATTAAATGCACAAATAACCCTTCATGTACATATGAACTTCCAAAATTCCACTGAATCTTGCTGTCACTGGAATGTTACAGGAGTTGACTGAGCTGGCTGGGATTTTATTTAAACTTCTCTTGACCGTCTTCTTAGTGCAAGTACAAATAAGCATTACTGTCTGGTAATAATAGGGAAAGAAAGGGCATGGAGAGCTCTCATGCCATCACAGCGACCTAAGAGTTGAACTTCATGAGAAAGCCACATTATTAGCACAAACCACACCTGTTTCTTAACTTAGACCCTCTCCTCAAGTCTTCAAACACTGTTTTCTTCTCTTACTCTAGAATCCACAATTCATAATCACTTTCTTAAGTATTTTAAATGAGAAAGGAAAGAAGCCAGAAAGTAAGACTGGAATATCTCAGTTGATCTCAACGCCCCTGATGTAAAGTCTGCCTATGCTGTGCAGTATACATACAGTTCCAAGCCTGTGCTACGCAGTATACGCACAGTTCCAAGTCCTTCAAAGTACGTGAAGCTCAATTATCCCTCCTGGAAAAGCCACTATTTAGGTGCTGTTATCAGCCTGTCTTTCTGCACGAGAAACCTGAGGTTAAATAATGGACCACGGTCTCATAGGAGTCAAGGGAAGAGCTGGGGGATTCAAACACAGGTTGCTGGGTTCGAGGCTGGTGTTCCGAATCACTATTCTGTATTTGCACACAAAGTTTCTACAGCCCATCTCACTCCACTCATGCACAAACAGTACATAATTCTTTACAACTGGCACTTCCACACACATTTCTTGATGAGGCCAACACTTGGGTTCACTTATGAATTGAGAGTGCTCAGGTGGGAGGTGAAGTAGTTAATCTCTTCACTGGATGGTTAAAAGGAAGGGGCATTTATTTGAAAGAACTTTTACATTATAGTTATGCATTTATTATACTTCAAAAACATTCCTTTTGCATCCAGCACTGAATGGTTTTTTTTGGCTCTTTTTTGATAAAGATAAGAAGAATGAGTTCCTTAATTTTTTTAAAGCATTTAAAACAGCAATGTAAATGAAAGCATTTTAAAAATCCAGGCCCTCTTCTTGCCTACTCATTCTATTTTACTTCTGTGATATCTTCTGGCTCACTCACTACCTGCCAATACTCTAATAGCTCTAAATATGAGGAAAGTAGGTGTGGCTCATCATTCCTAACAGCTATCAATTGGTGACCAAAACTTCAGGATGTTATAAATCTCTAATATATCAATGACATTCATAGTTAACACTGTTGAAGCCAGTCCTGTCTTCAGGCTGGTAAATATGTCCAAAAATGACTTTATTTTTAGTATTTTTATATTCTTTTATTGGTGCATTATAGTCTCACATCATAATGAGGTTCAGAGTGATAGTGACATACATGCACCCAACACTTGGTGAACTCCCCCCTCAGCTTCCTCCCCTTCCTCACACATGATATTGAGACTGGCATTGGTATTCTCACATATGTACACAGTGTCAACGGAAGTGTTTTCTTTATTAATTCTCCCTCCCCTGCATCCTCCCCCAGACCCCCTCCTGCATTCCACTGGGGTTTCTCTTCCGTTATTTAAAGTCTCTCTTGTATCCTGATTACTCCCTAGCTTCTGCATATGAGAGAAAACATATGACCCTTCACTTTCTGTGACTGGCTAATTTCACTTAACATAATGTTCTCCAGGTCCATCCATTTTCCTGCAAATGGCATAATTTTGTTCTTCTTTATTGCTGAGTAGAATTCCATTGTGTGTATATCCCATAATTTTGCAATCCGTTCATCTATTGATGGACCCCTAGGTTGGTTCCACACTTTGGCTATTGTTAATTGTGCTGCTATAAACATGAATATGCATGTATTACTATAATATTTTAATTTCAGTCCCTTTGGAAAGGTACCCAGGAGTGGTATAGCTGGATCATGTGTATCTACTCCCAGCCAAACTGACTCTAAAACAATCATATTCCAGTAATAATGGGAGAGCATCTATGTTGGCCTCAACCTCAGCATAAAATAAACAGTAACATTTAACCTATCAAATAAATCCAAACTGCAGGTTTGGAGATATTTGGGAGAAAAAAGTCCCAAGATTCAATAGCGAAATAATAGTGTGTGTGTGTGGGGGGCGTCTGTTGGTCACTGCTGAACAGTGGCCTGTGGGAACACTTACTTTTACCACGGTGACTAGCCCGTCGTTGCTGTTTGGGTCAGTCTGAATGGCAAACCGTCCTGTAGGATCTCCGCCACTGATTCTGTACACTGCGTTCCAAGCTGGTGTATGGGGTTGGTCCTTATCGGTCACAGTTAGATTTGCTACTATGACATCCACTCTGTTCTCGGGGACTTCACCATAGAACTATGAGAGAGACAAACAGCAGTCAGAGGAACCATGGGGACCACTGAAGGACAGGTGGTCACAATGACCACACTGCCTTAATTTAACTGCCCCATTAAGTCTTTATTATCTACACTAAATGAGGAGATCAGTAATGCAGGTAATCACAGCAGTTATATTTGCCTTTAAAAATGCTATAGCACTTTTCAGCCCACAATTTTTTTATAAATTATGTTACAGTTTCATTAATATTAAAATTAGCATCCATTTGTATCTGGGTGATTTATTTGGGGTCAGGAGAAAGGACTTGTTTGTGGAAATAATTTTACTTCAGATACAGATAATTATATGCTGACAAAGTAGCATAAATCAGTCATATGGTTCATGCACCTGAAAATATAAGTATTTTGTCATAACGGCACAAAGTCTTTTAAGGACATTTGTTCCAGCATATTTTAACATCTTTAACAATGGACTTTGGGACAATGAGGTAGCAAACTACTCAGATGTCTGATTTAAAGCCCTGGCGACCAACTCATGCGAGTCAGTGGTCATTCTACCATTAGGTTCAGCAAGTTCCACTTCTATTTAACACATTTATTATTCATGATAAAACTTCTCCATTATGGACCACAGACCTGAGGTTCCTTGAGTGACAAGCTTACTTACTGTCATGGCAGTAAACTCTGGAGGATTGTCATTGACGTCTGTCACGGTGATGACGGCTGTGGCTGTGTTTGAAAGGCCGTACGTGGGATTGCCTTCCATGTCTGTAGCTTGAATTATTAAAGTATACTGTTGCACTTTCTAAAAAGACATAAAGATAACAACTTAAATGAGACTAATTCCTCAAGAAGGCGTAACAGTTGTTCTGTAAATGGCTCTTTATTACACGCAGAGAGTACAGCATCATTCATTCTGATTCACATTACTTGAAATTTCCCAAGTGGAGTTTACTTTAAACTTACAAAGCACAGGTCTGGTCCTTGTCTAGAGAGATTTAACTGTGTATATTCACTTCTAAGCAGTGAGGAACGTGTTGCAGATGTGTGAAATTCACAGCTAAGCTTAAACCTCCATCTGGTTTCAACCTTTCCTTTTTCTTCACCAGACTGTGATCAAGCATTGCAGCCACTGGGTTTGTATTGACTTTCTCATATGCTAATTTAGTTTAGGATACTAAAGACAACGAAGAAGCTCAAGAGAGGGCAAAGAAAGCATATATAATTCACAATGTATAAATGCTTTGCATATATATATTTATACACA
Organism: Glis glis; assembly: GCA_004027185.1. Lineage (NCBI taxonomy): Eukaryota > Metazoa > Chordata > Mammalia > Rodentia > Gliridae > Glis > Glis glis. The sequence goes on from PVJS01013907.1 coordinate 40,944, forward strand.
CACACATGCACACATATATAGATAGATATTTTAAGAGGGTTAATACAATATTTTCCCCAAATTCTCACTAGTGCAGCTATTCAACACTATTAACTACATTATGATGTGAGACTACAATGCACCAATAAAAGTATAAAAAAATATATAGGACTTAAACAAAGTAAAAAAACTAATTGAAGCCAGGAGGTTGAAGCCTGTGATTTCAATGATTCAGGAAACTGAGGCAGTAGGATTGTAAGTTCAAAGCCAGCCTGGGCAACTTAGTGAGACCCTGTCTCTCTCTCTCTCTCTCTCTCTCTCTCTCTCACACACACACACACACACACACACACACACACACACACAAA